>JAQGBX010002850.1:0-18909 GCA_034698745.1 Megaphyllum sjaelandicum
AACCAAAATAGTGCAAATTTGGCACTGAATGCCAAATAGTACACCCTGGGCGCACTATTTGGGGGGGGGGGAGGGGGCTATATATTAGGCATCGTACGGTACTTGTACTCTATATAAATGCAGCAACATATTAAGTCAAGCATATGGCTTCAACACGCTCGCAGCTAGTGTTTGAAAACAATGAAAAATGGATCGCGAACAAAGAGTGCGACACGTCGCTATTTCGTCAATACATGCAATTTTGTCACTTCCAAATGCATGACTCTGGTATATATTTCGACAGAATGCGATTCAAAAAAAACGTCCTTTTTCCAAATATGCCAAAGCTACGAAATGTTGCGACACATCATTTAACGCGTATCCGGCTTTATGCTCGATGTGGCCATGGACGATCCAAACACACAACAAAAGATATTTGGGCGATATTGAATAGACTGAATATATTTGGTAAAAGTGCAGTAGAGTGGATAAACGGGTCCTTTGAAGAAAGCGTTTCTATGGAGTTCCTAATGCGCTATGCAATTTTTGATGTTCAATCAAACGTTCGGGCAAAGGGAGCTCAGCACGCCATATTTCATCCATC
Source organism: Megaphyllum sjaelandicum (assembly GCA_034698745.1). Taxonomy (NCBI): domain Eukaryota; kingdom Metazoa; phylum Arthropoda; class Diplopoda; order Julida; family Julidae; genus Megaphyllum; species Megaphyllum sjaelandicum. The sequence continues at coordinate 584 of JAQGBX010002850.1, forward strand.
CTCGCAATGTGCCGTGACATTTTACATCTTTTTACGACTTCATCCATCATATCACCATGTTCCCCCGCAATGCCTGTTTACGAACAATTAAGGGACAAGTCGAGTCCAGTCACACCAGACGGCGCAACCGGCGCATTTTTATTTCCATTTATTAATCGAGGCTTTGCTATTTGAGAAATGACAATCTTATACACATTGTGTAAGTGTCATTCTCAAAATCTATAACCAAATGGTATAAGTGAAAACAGAGTTCCCCCAGAAATTTCATTTTCAACTTCCCTGACTTTTCCAGGTTTCAAAAAAAAAATCTCCCTGACCAATGACAACTCGAAAATTGACACTTAGAATTTTTTAAAACTTGTGCTCGGAAAAAATGAGAGAGATATTTTGCAATTTTGTCCTCGGAAAATGTGGAAAACTTGTATTCAGAAAACCAAGAGAATTTTGAAATTATTTTACACGGAAAACGTGGCCAATTTTTCTAATTTGAACTCGGAAAAGGTGGCAAATTTTGCAAATTTGTTCTTAGAAAAGGTAGAAAATTTTGCAAATCTGTCTTTCGAAAATGTGGACATTTTTCGCACATTTCTACTAGGAAAATGGGCCCTGAATCGCCTGACTGCGTTGAATTTCCGTGACTTTTTCTTAAAATAAACCATTCTTCCCTGACTTTTCCAGGTCATTCTCAACTTCCCTGACTTTTTCAGGTTTTCCAGGTCTGGGGGAACTTTGCGATTGTAGTGTCACTTTAAATGCAGGCCATTCATTCCGTCGAGATAAACCATTATGTTTTCCAATAATGAGTAATTTACAAAAGTGTAATGTGAACGTGAGCGCTGACCTGCAGCTTTATACTAAAATGAGATTGTTTCCGATCGATATATGGAAGATGTTACATCGGACAACAACGACTAATCACGATTAATAACGTGTGACAGCGATGTAACTGCAAACACTTGCACCACTATCGTCGAGTGAAGAAGCTGAGTACGTTATAAGAGGATGATAAAACTGTCAGACTTTAGATAAAATTAAATTATACGATGCATTAGGAAATTTTAAAAAAAACTACATGTAGACGCCATTTTTTTTTTTTTTGTCGAAGGAAATGTTGCTTGTCTGGCAGATGGCACTGATTTTAAATGTGTTAAACCGAATGAACAAATTTATGATCAAAAACACAGTGTATATATCCCTTCGCTGAACATGTTATATGTTAAATTTATGTCTACATGTTTACATGCAAGTTTCTACAAACGTTCATTAATACATAACAAATTAAAGCGTATGCATCGTTTACTGAATTTTGAAAATACATATAATGTATTGTTTGTCCATTTTCGGGTTTTAATATACAGTAAAACCTGGAAAAGTGACCACGTTTGAACGGTGACCACTTTTTAGTGTATTGGTTTTTTTAAGTGTACATATCCTGCATACAAATTTTCTGTATACAGTAACCATTGACCACCTGTCTATTATGTACAGTGACCAGTGTGTATCGTCTTTTTATGCAATTTTTACATTTTTTTTTTACATTGACAATGTACCTGTTTTCAATGTCGTAAATTTCTAGATACATTTAAAATTAAATTTCAAGATATATCGTCTCGATCAAAATATACACCTATTCCGAGATATACATTACACGTTATACACTGTATAATGCATTGAGAATTTATTTCAAAATTCATTGCTGTATATATTTTGCATGTTAACATACTCCATTCATTCTTCTGGCCATTTTTCTGTAAGTTATCATATATTGGTTAAAGTATCAGGATGTGTTGTAATTCCATTTTTTTGATGGAACGCCTCAAAAAAGTTGGTAAGGGTGAAGTTTGCCGGGAGTTTGTTAGTTGTTGTGATTGTTTTAATATTGGAATTGGTGCAATATCTATACCTATTTGGGTAACGTCAAAAAGCTCTTTACGATAAACCCATTCTTAAGTTGAAAAGAGTGCAGCTAAAAAAAACAATTTTTTACGAGTCTTTCATTGTAAAATCCTGGCAGAACGGAATAAGCTTCATCATTTGTTCTTCCAGAGAAGACACGGCGCTCAATTTCTTAGAGGATCATTACAAATGACCCAGAATTTCGTATCTCCTTTTTTGGGCATGGCTGAAAAACAGCTCAATCCTGCAGCTATAGGCGCCATTTGCATCGCTGCAGCTTTTAAAAATTAATCATTGTCTTGACACTCCTTCTGTATTTAGACAATAAATGCTTTTAAAATGTATGGTAAATGCAAAAAATTCGCATTGAAAACTATTGTCTCAAATTGAAACATGTCGTTTTCACCTCAATTTCAAGTGTATTTCTCCAGCATTAGGAAGAAGTTACAACCTATAGAAAAGGGCAAAACGTAGCGTGACATCACACGAATACCTTCATCAATTCCCGCCAGGAGTCTCTTCATTTCATTACGCAAAATCACGTCACGCACCAATCACGTGATGCAAATTCGTGCCGTGTTTACTAAGCGAACTTGACCCCTTTTTAATTGATGAGCAAAAGTGAATAAGACATAAAAGAAGTTTTATTTCCTTGCTAAAAGTGCTATTAACGAGAATCGTATTACATGCAAGTACAGTAAAAACTCTATTTTACGACCAACTTGATGCCAGGGGTGTTTCATAAAATCGAAAATTTCAGAGAATCGAGTTTGACATTCAAAACAATAGAAAACCAATTTTAAAAAAATAGGAAACGAGTCAATTAAGTTTTCTAAGTGTTTTATCACATTACATGTTTGTGTATATCACTTTTGTTGAGCAGGTTTGAAAAAATCATGAATCTTCTTCCGTTTCACCATCTTTATTTTTTTTGTTGTTGAAGCCAAATCCCTTTTTTTAAGTGGAAATATCTGGACTACTGTTTCGAGCAGGCCTCAAACGAGGTATCCTAATGTATTTAATTAATTTTCCTAAGGTTGAGGCCTGCACCAGTCAAAAAACGCAAGGTGTGGTCGGCAGGAGCCTCTTTCATAAAACAGTTTTCATATAATAGAGGATCATAAAATCGAGTTTTTACTGTATGTACAGCAAGCATATATCGAAAACTTCTTGAGATATACAGTATAACGGAGATACGAATTTAAGGCATGGGCGCTTGCATATATAGAAAACTATACTGTGATGTATACAATTGTACGTATGCATTACTTTCTTCGTTGGCAAAAAAAAACAAAACGTCAAAGACTTTTTTCTGAGACTTCTTTAGAAAAACAACGTATATATGCACTTCGATTTACAATGTATATTTTATATTCAAGGGAAGTATAGATGACGTGCGTCAATCTCTGAAATTACTCAAGAAAATCAGACAAATAAGTCGATTTATTTTCATTAAAACGAGCTATGTAACGGAAATTATCGCGAAAGCGTCAAAATTTACGATCGTTAAGTTACCTTCTAATTTATGCGTCAAGTTATTGGCTATTCGTTACTATATACGAGCATAACTGAAACTACTTAAGAAAGGTAATTATCACGAGCGGGTAAATTTTTAGTCGAAATATGCATGGACCGACGAAAAACTTTTTTCCCCCAAAACCTTTCTTGCAGAAAACCATCCAATCGCGACGAAGCGATGACTTTTTCCGACCAATCAGCGCGCATCACCCACAATGCACCTCGCCAGGCCCCCTTCACTAATATCCAATTTCTCATTCTTTTGTTCGCCAGCAAAACTAAAACGAGTAATAATTCACGGTGGGGGCATTGAGGTGCACCAGGGGGCACTAATAGCATCCCATAGGCGAGGGGGTTAGGATGAAGGGGAGGGGGATGCCAAACCGAAATTAGCGCGATTATGCGGGTTGGGACGCCAAATCCAATCAACCAATCAGCGTTAGGCAACAGATGCCGTTTCGCCATTGTTCAATTTTACTTCGAAAATTTGTTGTTATTTCCGCGATCTTATTATTACGTGAAAAATGCAGGATTTTTTTTTGTCGGGATTGGAGAGGGGGGTAAATGGCGCCTGCAATAGGGAGATGGGCGAATAAGGTGCTTTACGAAAATGAATAAAGTCATCCATCATAGTCAGTAGCATTTATGTTATTAATTACACATCAATAATCTTTGAAGTGAGGAAAACGATATTATGCATTCGTAATCACACCCAATTTATATCCCTCCCCCTGGTTTTTTATCCCTCACCCCAAAGGCATTGCTTTAGCATCTCTTGTTTTTTGTTATCCAGGCATACGCGTATCAATTCTGCATTAAGAGGGTGCTGAAACTCGTACCTGCAATGTGAAAATTTGCGAAGACAATGAAATATTTCAGAAAAATCTACTTTGTGATTCGATTTATTTTTTCGTTATCGATGATGATTTCATCACAGGCAGGCATATGCAAAAAGTGATAACTATACGAGAAACGAAATTGCGATCAATCTTCAAATTGTATCACACCCCCGCTTTATAAAGTGACACAACTAAACAATCATCCAATTTCTGGTTAAAAACACGGCATATAAAGTCGGGCAAAATGAGATTTGTTTTAAGTAAAAACGTCACATCTTATACAGTACATAGAATACATGTATACAGTAGCTTAATTACCAGAGTTTCGACTAAATGACAGTATGAGCACTTTTATTTTGTTAAGGAAAAGTTGAATTATTTCACTTGTGAAACGGGGTTGCAATTGATCACTTAAAAACAAGATACTGTATGTCGTTGAAGATTTTTAAAATTGGAATCCGAGTTGCCAAGTTGAGTTTTGTAGACAGTTGCACCAAATCCGGGATAAATGTAGTCTGCATGTACTTTATCGCTCAGAACAACGATGAGCTGTTGCTTTTTATTGTAATAGCCACATTTATGGTTATGACATTGATTCAGTATATAATTTCAAAGTTCAAAATTGTGTGAATCAATGAAATAAATTTACCATCAACATAAAGGTAGAAGGTACCTTCTGTCATGTGAAACTCAAGAAATAAAATATAAAAAATTGATTTTCTCTATCGCTTTCACCAAAGTGCAGTTATTGCGTGATGGGATATTAATGATGGAAGGATGATTGCTATGTTCGAAAATCTGACTGCATGCCCATGGCGAGAGGAGACCTAACGAGTCGTTAGATTTAATCCACGGTCAATTGGTCGAGGATTAAAACAGGCTTGAGACAAACAACTGGCCGTGAGGTGTGATCTATGGGTTGGACGCAAGGGGGCGCCGCTGGTCGTGTGCTAATTGGACCGTAATTAATTCGTTATAAACGAGCGCGTTTCCATAATTCGTTATAGGAAAACGGATTTTGTAATAAGAGCTAGGCCCGGGGTTTTTAATAAGATGGATTATTTGACGGAAACTCGCATTCGGGTGAAAGAGAAGAAATTTATTACGGACTCATTTTTCATCGCTAATTGCATCGCCCAAATTCATTATTCAAAATGCCCGTTATTTATAATGTCCACTCGGGGGTCAGTTGGTGATGCCTCGCCACCCACTCTATTCGCTCCCTGGTTGAACGTGGCTAGGGTCACTGACCATTAGCAGTCTAGCGTTTGGGCACATCTGCCCGAAACAGTTTTAAGTGAAATGTCAAAGTTCCAAATCGCGCAATTGCACAACAACAATTGAACTACACTACAACTTTTAACTTTAGACAGAAGCTTTGCAAATGACACTTTTAGCAGTCGTGAAGTCACGTGTGCCAAAGGATTGCATTAATTAAATGTACAGTAGTTTAAAACACGTGACCATACTGTGCACATGACTTTCTTCACGACTCAGCGGACTGCCAAAAGTGCCATTTGTAAAGTTAATGTTCGTAATTGTGAATTGTTTGCACGGTTAACGTTCGTAAGTCGAGGTTTGCTCCTATTGCTTTTTCTCCGTGATTTTGCATCCCCCTAGCAAATCCCAACTAGCTTACGAGTCTAGGTCGGTTAGTTGGTCCAGGTTTCCCTTTGTGACGTCACGCCATCTGCTGCGTCCCTCCCACATGACCCTCCCCACCCCTGTGGCTGAGGGTGAGTGAGGGGCCAGCGCAGGTGCCCCTCGGGTCCTCCCCCCTGCCCCGCGTGAAATTGGCCGCCACGGGTGCCAAAAGCCAAATGACGGCCATTTTTTTTCGGCGTGGCAGCGAAGGTCATCGGGTCAAAACCCTCTCGCTCTGTAATTTTTTGGCTCTCCCACACACACACACACACACACTGCTCGCGACTCGTTTCCCTTAACCTTTTTCGTTTTTGGCTTTTTTTTCACGTATTCTTTATTTTTTTTCTTCTTCTAGTTTTTAAAGTTGTTCTTCGTGAATTTTCAGGTTGTTGTTTGTTACATTTTTTGCTGTTGGTTAGGATGCCGAGTGAGTGGAACCGAACCGAAAATCTAATGAAACGTGACAACTATGCAAAATTTCATTTTCGTCAGAGGGGTTTTTCTTTCCCATAATGTATATGCGTGAATACATCGCCTTTAAGCTGGACCTATAACTGTACGGTACATTATTTTGGAATTGTTGTGTCGCCAGTTGTGATGCGTACGTGAGGACAACTGGGTAAACATGGCGAACATACCAGTATCAAATACACTATAGTAAACTTTGAAATACAATGTAATGCATATAGGGAAATGCGCACTTTTTAGCATTACATTTACAGATTGACTTCCGATTATCAGGGGTCGGTTTAGAACTTCTTGAGTTGCGGATATCCTGGGTCAGTTTAACGTGTCTATTCTAATGAACCATGTCATGCTGGCAAGGGAAAAACCATATACATGTATAGTTTTTTTTTCCAAAATCGTGACAATTTTTTTTTCAGTATAGATATCATGTTTTTTCAAGAGATATGAAAGTTTTTCTTAAATGATGTCAAATTTTCTCCAAATTCTGCATACATGTATTTGAACAAACATTACTATTATATGTGCTTTCTAATTATACGTACATGCATTAATTGTACGTCAATGTCATTTTTCAACCTCGGATAATCGGGAGCTTATTTAGCAAAAGTTTCATCAATATATCTCTTATAAGCGTATTTCGGTAGTATCTCTATAACCAGAAACTTAATAGCGTAAATTTACGAAACAGGCGAAACATTTGCGTTTCAAAGCATTTTTGAAGACTAAAATTTGTGAAACACATTGGGAATTCCTATGGTGGAACGAAACGTGGTATAAATGCTCATTTCCAATGCAATTTGCTCAATTTTTCGCCTTTTGTTTGATGTTGTCAATCTGCATAATAGAGCTTCCGGAAATACCGCCTGCTGAAATTACCATCCGTAACGCGATATTATGTAAATGCTTCCCGTTTACCATGAACTGAATTTCAGATCCATTTTCCAAATATTTCAAAACCTCTGGGAAAACGAACCTGATGCAGCGATCGAACAAGATGGCCGCCGGTGTCTAGTTTTGATGCTCTTTCATTGTCTAACTACTGATAGTGGTCATAAATAACCACATTTTGTGCGAAATAAAATTATGAAATTCCTCGAGTTTTGGAAACGCCTTACTTTTGCGGTTTAGGATGCAATCTCCTTTCAACAGAACCAAAATTAAAGCCCGTGCTTTAATTCTTGGTTTCGATTCAGACATCAAACTCGCAAAATCATCGAAATTTGGTTGCAACTGTCTTCGATGTTAAATTCACGTAAACAACCCCTCCTAATTTTTTTTATTAAACAGACCGTTATCTCAAGAACCAATCCTCGAGAAACCCCCATCGAAGAAATGTTAAACCGAAACGATAAAATACAGTTATTTATCTGAAACTATGGCGGACTGAATACCGCTTTAAACCAGAAATTGGCGATACAGTAAAAACTCGATTTTATGACCTAATTGGTGCCAGAGGTGTTTCATAAAATCGAAAAGTTGAGAGAATCGAGTTTGACATTAAAAACAACAGAAAACCAATTTTAAAAAGATAGGAAACAAGTCAATTTAGTATTCTAAGTATTTTATCGCATTACATGTGATAAAATTTCACCATTATTTTTTTTTTCAAAGCCAAATCCCTTATTTTTTTAATTGAAATATACTGGCAACTGCTACGAGCAGGCCTCAAACGAGGTACCCTAAAGTATTTAATTAATTTTCCCAAGGAAGAGGCCTGCGCCAGCCAAAAAACGCGTGGTCGGCAGAAGCCTCGTTCATAAATCAGAGTTTTCATATAATAGAGGATCATAAAATCGAGTTTTTACTGTACATGTACATTAAGGTACATGTGTATACATGTAGTTACTACACGAATAGTTTACCTCAATAACCTCGAGAATTTCCTCAAAACTACACAGCAAAAAAAATCAAATTTATTATTTACAAGTAAAGAAATTTTTAAAATGGCGAAATTATTTGTTATAAAGAAAACCAATCCTTGCAACTTTATGAATATACAGTACATGTATACTGTACTGTAGGCAAAGTACGGTACTTTTGTGAAGCACTATATGTAAGTCTCAGATCGGTGATTATGCTTGTATGTACATGTACAGCATGTACGAATGCTATCTGAAATTTTGTCTACGTGCAGGATTACAGTTTCTAAAATATCTGCAACATTATACTAATGATGTGCATACATGTACATGCATCGACTAGCTCCTATACGACAAAGTGGTAATTTAATCTTGTTTTTGACGTTGTTCAATAAAATGGAACTTTTATCTGGACTTTATTTTGGCAATATACCCGTTTTTTTATGAAAAACTCAAAAATAAATAAGTTTTCCTAAAAACTGGAATATACATCTTGTGAGGAATAGTTTATTGAAATATCTCTCCAAGTTTGAAAGAGTTTTACAAAACAGTATTTAAATAAACGTCAAAAAACTGAACATACCAAACCCAAAAAGTATTGGCAAAATTACATGACACCATAAATAATGCCATAATCTATACATGTAATACTTTTCTTAAAGTCCATTTGCCTCAATCCCCGCCTGTAGACATCAGGGAACGAAATCCACTAGGTCATTTTTTGTGTCTTTGGAAATTCTCATAAACTGTCAATTAATGAGATAGACTCCATCATTCCATCATTCACCTAAGAAAACAGGGTTTATCCTATCTAGAATTTGGGGAAAAACTATTTGTGAACTTATTTCCTATACGAAGTATCAAAAAAATATTACGAGACAGTTTCAATACAGAATTGGCCAAGACAGGACGTCCGAGGAAACTGTCTAGGTCGTGAAAGAAGAGGAGTGATTCAAAAAGTTTAAAACAATTACTAAAATGAGTGTCACATATGCCATCAGATAGTTATGAGATAGTAGATCCTAAAACCATAAGAAATATACTACATACAGTTCAGTATTATGGGCGAGCAGCAGGTGAAAATCAGGCATCTCTGAGGCCATACAAAAAGCATGACGAGAGTCACACTCCGTCTGCTTGGAACCCCTTCACAGGGTCCCAGCTTGAACCCAATTGAAAATTTGTGAAAAATTTTGGACATAAATATTTCAAAAAAAGAAAATTACGTCCATAGGAAAGCTGAAGACTGCATTGCTAGAAAAATGGCAGAACAATTCCAAAAACACAACTAAAAACCTAGTGGAATTCAACCCCAGACGTCTCCAGGTAGTGATTGAGGCAAATTGACTTCAAACAAAGTATTAATTTAATTATGCCATAAATTAAATTCGTGGCATAATTGATGATGTCATGTAATTTTTCCAATACTTTTGGGGTTTGGTATTTTCAGTTTTTTAACGTTTATTTAAATACTGTTTTGTGAAACGCTTTCAAACTTGGAGAGATATTTCAAAAAAACTATTTTTCACCAGATGTATATTCCAGTTTTTAGGAAAACTAATTTATTTTTCAGTTTTTTTATAAAAAACTGGTATTGCCAATACTTTTTGGTGCCACTGTTAAAATTTCAGGTTTTGAGACCTTGTTGGGTATTACGTTAAGTACGTACAGTAGTGGACGCGTGAAAAAGTAAAAAAAAAAACAGTGCGAACTACTAAGAGTCAGGGCTCCCCAGAAATTTCATATTCAACTTCCCTGACCAAATGTTATTCACACGACTTTGCAAAACCTACACGGGACAACATTCAATATTTTACAATATTTAGCCTACTAATGGCTCCTGAGCTAACCAGCACGTAGAAGCAAGCACTAATTTAAGATCGTGACAACATTAATACGCTCAATTTCCCTGACTTTCTCAAAATAAATCATTCTTCCCTGACTTTTACAGACACTCAAGTTTCCTGACTTTTCCAGACATTCTCAAGTTCCCCGACTTTTCAAGACATTCTCAAGTTCCCTGTCTTTTCAAGACATTCCCAAGTTCCCTGACTTTTCCAGACTTTCTCAAGTATCTTAACTTTTCTAGACTTTCAAATTCCCTGATTTTCCCAGACATTTTCAACTTCCCTGATTTTCCAAGCCGAGTGTAATTTCCTGATTAAGAAATTTGAATAATACATGAAACAACGTACTGTACAGTAGTTTACTTTTAATTGTGTTTTACTGAGAAACACGGTCAATCCGATAACTTCCAGCTTCGATTAAAGTGCAGATATACATTCATAACAAACTTGTTTACATCCTTCCAAGTTACCCCATTTCTTAGTAACCAACTAATACAACATTGAGCTTTTCTCAAGTTCCAAGAACGATTATAATCTTACAATTTCCTCCGAGTTAGAGCTGCGTGGAACCGACCTCCGATTAATCCAGCTTTTCGATGGCAATGACATAGTTGATTGAAAATAAAACAACAGCCACAGCACCATATTTGAAATACTAAGAGATGCTGTCATTTTACATAAAGAATCCATAACCCCCCACCTCATCTTGAGGCTCCCGTCTTCCTCAGTTCAGGATTTTTGGCGGAGTAAACTACATTTAGCTAAGGTTAAGGGTAGAGTGAGATATTGCATGCTCTACTGCAGTGATTTAGGATAAAATAAGTCAGTTTAAATACTATGACCTAGACGTAATATTTATATTCATTAAAAATTAATATTTGGAAGACTCGATTAACGTCATACCCCCCTCCCGTTCTCAATATTTGGACAGATTCAAAATTGTTTGTAAATATATTCAGGCAGAAATCCGGCTAAACCCGTAAAAAATTCGCAAAAATTTGAAGAAAAATAGCAAATTTATGAAAGAAAATTCACAAATTGGCAAATGTTTGAAAGAAATTTCACGAATTAGAGAATATTAGAAAGAAAATTCACGAAACATAGCAAATATTTGAAAGATAATTCACGATTAGCTAATTTTTGAAATAAAATTCACGAATTAGCAAAATTTTGAAAGAAGATTCACGAATTAGCAAAATTTTGAAAGAAGATTCACGAATTAGCAAATTTATTGAAGACCAAAATAGCAAATTTTAGAAAGAAAATTCGCAAATTAGCAAATATTTGGAGATTTGACAAATATGTCAATTCTGAGAAAAGAAATAGCAAATTAGCAAAATTTTGAAGAAAAATTAGTACACTTTTAAAGAAAAAATTAGCACATTTTTGAAAAAAAATGAACACACTTTAGAAAAAAATAACACATTTTTAAATAAAATTTGGAAAAATTGGGACAAAAAATTTAGCAAATTTTTTAAATTTTTTTAAATTTTATAGGAGAATATTAAGATTTACGTCAGCAAGATAGTCCTTTTCAAGTATCATCGAGTAGCCTACTATTCAGCAATTATAAAATAACTGCTAGATAATTTTTCAAAAATGCGCGACAAAATTACTTTTTTTTAGCTACTATGTATAATTAGGGTACAAGTAGCCAACACGTATACAGTATCTTGGTCAATTAAAAGTTTAATAAAACAAATCATGTTCACCTTGATATGTATAGGCCTAATCATCTCATCACAGGATCATTCCATCGTCAAATTCGGGACAAATTTCTCATTTTGGACTTTCGCAAAAAAGCAAATTTTAATTAAAGAGTCCAATAATTATCCGTACTTCATCTCAAGTAATCAAGTCATGAGTCAATGTCATAAATCAGTCAATTAAAATTCAGACAAGTATAATTTAATTTACGACAGCTTCGCAGAGCTTTAATATTTTAATATTGAAGTCACGTAAAAGCTTTAAATAAATGATTGGCCTAGAAATGTCCTTCAAAACGACAACTTTCGTCTGCTTTTACCTTAAAAAATGTGCTATTGTTCGCTTAATGCATTCATTTATTCTTTAAAATTCTCAGAAAAATGTAAACGGGTTTGCCAGCAGGGAACTTACCAGAAATTCAAACAAATAACAGTGAAATGTTTTTGTTTTTCCAGTTCAGAAAAAACACAAAAAAAAACAAACATTAAATTTAATAACTTCCTCGTCGAAAATGTTTAAGTATACTGTATGTTTTTACATTATTGACCTCAAACGAGTCTCTTAGATTATGCTTATCAAGGCCTTAAAATAATAAAAATTAAGAAATGCATATTTTAAAAAGATGAAATGACACCATGCATTTTCTCAATAAAATTTTGTGAAAATCATTTTAATTGACACAACAACAAAAAAAGCAAGGCTGGTTTCCTTGTTTGTTTTTATAGAAAAATGAAGTATCTTTATGATTAAAATCAAAAGCTTGATTGATTATCGTACAGGGGTCAACCCAGAAATTTCTCATTCAATTTCACCGACTTTTCCAATTTTTAAAATAAATTTTCCTGACCGAGACAATGCCAAAATTGACGTACGCCGATGATATCCCCGATTTTGAAAAAATCGATGTAGGAGAAAATATTCAATATTTGCAAAATTTACTAATGATAATTTCAAAATTTTTACGATATTAGCGAGCAACAATTCGTCTTCAGAAAATGTGGAAAGTTTTGCAAATTTGTACTAGGAAAAGGTCAACATTTTTGGAAATTTGTACTCGGAAAAAGTTACCAATTTTGAAAATGTGAACTCGTAAAACGTTAAAATTTTCTTGAAATTTCTACTCGGAAAACGTTCAAATTTTCTTGAAATTTGTACTCTGAAAACGTTAAAATTTTCTTGAAATTTGTACTCTGAAAAGGTTAACATTTTTTAAATTTGTACTCTGAAAACGTTAACATTTTTGAAAATTTGCACTTGGAAACGGTTAACAATTTTGAAGATTTATACTTGGAAAAGGTTTCGATTTTAGAAAATTTGTACTCGGAAATCGTGGAAAAACGTTCAAATTTTTACCCATAATACGTGGACTATTTTTAAAATTTTCCCTCGAAAACTTTTGAAAATTTGAACCCAGAAAACTTGGAAAGTATTGCAATTTTGTCTTCGGAAACTGTGGAAAATTTCTGCAAACTTGTCCTAGGAAATTGTTAGAAATTTCTGCAAATTTGCGCTCGGAAACTGTTAAACATTTCTTATAAGTTTATAAATTTTGCAAATGGGTTGTGAGCTAACCATGTAGAAACATTCATTTATTCGTCTTAAACGAAGAAATCAACATTGAGTAATTCGTACTATACATGTACTATGCATTTTCCGAAAACCTTTTTCTGTATTTTTAGAATAAGGAAACAATGAGTTGCTGGGAATTTAACATCGCATTTTTAATTTTGTCATTTTTTTGTTTAATTTAAGATATTTTAAATTCATTTTAAACGAATGTTACGCATGCGTATAGACAATGACTGTATCAGCTAGCAGACAAGCATGGATGGATTGTTTAATTGTTGCGAGAATGACTGTACAAACAATTCGTTTTGGTATTTCCCAACACACTGAATATAAAACCCGAGTCAAACTGTAGGTTTCCCATAGAAATAATAAAATGCCATTATATAATTAAAGGCCATGAAAAAAGTTGCGCATGTGCTAACCTTCAAGCTGCCTGACAAAGCAAAGTCTCTAAACAAGAACCACATGTTTCGAAGCTATTCCGGAACAGCTACTCTACAGTACAATTGAACTTGTACTGGCACTACCACGGAGAATGACGTTATGAAAACTTTGCACCCGACATTAATTCACCTATACTGCACCAGAGTGCATATGCCCCTAGAAATTTCATATTCAACTTTCCTGACTTTACCAGCATTTTTAAACAAAATTTCCCTGACCGAAGACAATGTCAAAATTGACAGTGTATACTCAATTCAATTCAACAGAATACCCTTTAGTCAGCAAATACAGGCCAACATTATTCATGATTTTTCAAAATATACACGGGACAATATTCAAATATTTTGCGAACTTCACTGACGACAATTTTGAGACACTTTTCAAAATTAACGTACCTGTACGACAATTTTGAAAATAAAAGAAATTTGTACTCGCAAGCTATATGGAAAATTTGCAAATGCTGTATTAGGAAAATGTGGAAAAGGTTTTCGGAAACATGAAAAATTTTGCAAGTTTGTCTTCGGAAAATGTGAAAAATTGGGGAAATTTGCCCGCACCAAACCGTTGAAAATTGTGCGAATTTTACTAGAAAACTGTTGAAAATCTGTACTCTGAAAAGGTGTGAGGAAATTGTTTTCAGAAACGTGGAAAATTTTGCAAATTTGTCCTCATGCAGAAACTGTTGCAATTACTTTCTGCTTGCAAATTTGTACTAAGAAAATGTAAAAATGTTTCCGAATCGTCACTGACTACGTTGAATTTCCCTTACTTTTTTTTCCAAAAAAAAGTCATTCTTCCCTAACTTCTCCAGACATTTTCAATTCTCCTGACTTTTCACGCAGGTCTGGGGAAACTCTGTGGAAGAATGTTTCCGACACATTTCATTAAAATCCATACAGCCTTTTTTCTCTACATTTCATGGTATACCGTATACGGTACATTGGTCACGTGTTGCTGCGTGACCTCTGGTAACAATTAAAACGGGTCATAAGCCGCCATACGAAAGCAATATAATTATAAAATGAACGTTCGTTGAATTCGTCACTCATGAATTGACCTCCCGTGCCGTATAAGAGTCAATGTGTTATTATCGCTTTAATTCTCGCCATGTTCTGTTTTATTAACCCACGTAATGACCCCCTGCAGCAATGACAACTTGGCAACTAGACGGCTAGCGGTCACATCGACCGGATAATAGCGCTTGAATCCTTAATTTATGAAAATTACCAGTCTTTTCTCAGTCTATCCAGCTGATGATCCACGACCACGGAGGACTGAGCGTGCCACGGATGGCGCCACTCGTACTCTTCGTTCCAAATTCGCACCTCCGAGTAGCTCAACCCCCGTTACGTTCATGCTACGTACTGATTTGAAATTTAGCAAATCGGAAATGCTCCGAAATACTAAACTTTTTCAGCGTCGAGTAGCCTAATGTCCGAACGTTCGGTTTATAGAAGTGACCAAAAGTGGATTGGTCAGTCGAGAAATGGACGTTGAAAGTTCAAAAAAATGTTTAAATTTGTACGTATTTTTATATTCGGAAAATGTCGGAAAATTTGGACTCTGAAAAGGTGGAAAATTTTGTCAATTTGTCCTCAAAATCAATTATTTCTCCTCGGAAACTGGTCAACAATTTTATGAACTACTAGCGGTAAAACCCGGCCTTGCTCGGGTAAAAATTGTGTTATGATTTTCTAACCCTTTTAATGCGATCAAGAGTTAGATTTAGCTGTCCTTTGGCTCCAAAAGATGGCGCTATATGACCTGGATGCACCCCGGATGGGGGACAGGAAACCTGTTTGACAGTTTTATGGTCCGGGGCAAATTAGAGAAGATTTATGGCCTTGTTATTCCCCACGGAGTTCACGCTCCTGGGGGTGTGTCACGAACGGCCAAGCGTACCGACTTGCCAAGCTCCGACAAACAAACAAACGCCAACAGGATTGGCTAGCCTCAAAAACAAAATGGCATCGTTTTCTATTTTATATATATAGATAGATAGATATACTCAAAAATAAGAGAAAATTTTGAAAATTTCTGCTCGGAAACTCAAAATTTCGCGAGTCTGTCGTCGGAAACTGTCAAAACTTCGCGAGTTCGTACGCGGATACTGTTGAAAATTTAGCAAATTTGACCTCTGAAATTGTTACATTTCTTTCCAATTAGTAGAATTTAAACTTCAATCACTTTTCCACGTATTTTCAAGTTCCCTGACTTTCCAAATCTGCTACCCAATAAAGTCAGCACTCGGACAGTCCTGACGTCAAGAAAAACGTGGGGCGCTCGTTTTCTTGACTTATAGGTCAACTCTTAATCCGGTTATCAAACCAGATTTCCCGCAGAATGACGTCATACATCAACCACCGTTCTTGTTTTTCGCATTAAAATTGACATAAAATGTCAATTTTACGACACAATTATCATCATTCGCGTAGCTGACCTACACGAGTGACGTAAATCAAGTATATATAGTTGACCAACGCGTTCGTAAACCATCTTAATCAATCTGTTTATATACATATTCTGACGTCATACTACTTTTAAACTTGCCTCGACACTATAGGGGCCGTTCAAAAAGGACGTCCTCATGTAGAGGGTAGGTTGAGTCGCGGACACAATGTGGACAGGGGGAGGGTGAGGGGGATGACCAACTCGGACGTCCATTGGAAAAAATTACCAAGTGTTATAAATTGCAAAAGTCAGTAAACAGAGTACCCCCAGTCCTGGAAAACCTAGAAAAGTCAAAGAGCTTAAATTAAGGCTCAGGGTCCATTCGCAAACTTATAATCAGTACAAATTTGCAAAATTTTCATTTTTCTCGAGCATGAACTCAAAATTTTCAACCTTTTCCGAGGTCATCTTTACAAATTTTACAATTTGCAACATTTTCAACTGTTTTCGAGTACAGTACAGATGTGTAGAATTTTCAACAGTCTCCGAGGAGAAATTTGGAAAATTTCCAACAAATTCTGAGGACAAATTGGCAAAACTCTCAACCCTGGTGGAAAGATCAGTATACGGTCACTATCACTATCACTATGAATAGTGGTTTTTTGGACTACTGATATCACTATAGGCTCATAGTGATATTACTATACGCTCATAGTGATATTACTATACCGATGTCAGTATTAATTTATACTGATATCAGTATGGCTGAAATATCAAATTAATAAAATTAATTAATAGCCTGTAGACTTTTTAATGCTCGAATCCTATCTGCATATAACATGTACAGACTCTCTAAATTTCGAAAATTTTCTTGGAACTTACTGGATTCGATCCTGCAACCTGCCATCTACGGGTCCAGCACGTTATCCACTGTGCTATCAAGACTTACTTACTGTGCTATTCTTACTTCTTCCCAGCCAACAGAAAAATGCAAGAATAACGTTATAAGAATCATGAACAAACATACCTCTAATGCAATTATCACAACATCCTAGTATTCTACAACCAAAGCCATATTCAGGGCTATTTCAATCTCCAAAAGGAGACTTAAACAGGGACGGACATTAGCTACCCAGGCAACATGGTTACACCCAAGCTGAGACAAAGGTAATTAAAGGTCGAAAAACGTGGGAAAATTTAAATTTGAAATTCGAAAAAATGTGGGAAAAATTAAAATTTGAAATAACGTTATAAAAATCATGAACAAACATACCTCTAATGCAACTATCATTACATCCTAGTATTCTACAACCAAGGCCATATTCAGAGCTATTTTAATCTCCAAAAGGAGACTAAAACAGGGACGGACGTTAGCTACCCACAGCTTTTACAGGGAATGTGTCTATCTCAATGCCATCTTAGAGTTCTGCTAAGATGCTGCCAGCATGAGCAAAATTAGCAACCTCTAGTTTTTTATCACCTGTTTGACCCTATTTATTAAGATGGCTTCCAAAGTGTTCATGTGGCATGATTACACCTGACAATTCACGACTAAGTGGGGCCATTCGCCTTTCTACTCTGTTGAAGGCACTTTTACCTGGTGCTTTGGTGGAAACATATAGAGCATTTTAATTATTAGTCTGAAAAGTCTTGATGGCATTATTGATAACCTGCAAATCAAATATTTGATGATATTATATGTCATTGGAATGATTTTATATTCACTTTAAAAATGAATATTATGGTATACGGACCTGACAGTAACGAGGATTTTCATCAGGACCTTCATCAACAGTGATTATTAATATTGGCTTCAGCTGTCCAGTAGTGGTTCTCACAAAATCAGTAAATGAATTATAGTTGAACAGTTGCTTCAAGTCAGACAGTCTTCCCGCGCAAACAATGGCATGGCAATATAAGAAGAGGGAGAACAACATGCCACTATACCCGGAGATAAGAGCATGCCGTTATATGTAGAGGTAAAATTTCCGGAAATTCCTTTTTCACCCATTACACAACTTGTTACCTCAATCCCACAATTCATGTGTTAAAATATTTTAAATGTACTAGTTGGTCAAATAACGCCCCTACCAGTACAGTATCAAACAGTTATCATTCGGAGCACTACCATGCTGAGCCGTAAA
>JAQGBX010002851.1:0-18904 GCA_034698745.1 Megaphyllum sjaelandicum
GGAAACCGTTGGAAATTTTGCAAATTTATCCTCGGAAACCGTTGGAAATTTTGCAAATTTATCCTCGGAAACCGTTGGAAATTTTGCAAATTTATCCTCGGAAACCGTTGGAAATTTTGCAAATTTATCCTCGGAAACCGTTGGAAATTTTGCAAATTTATCCTCGGAAACCGTTGGAAATTTTGCAAATTTATCCTCGGAAACCGTTGACAATTTTGCAAATTTATCCTCGGAAACCGTTGACAATTTTGCAAATTTATCCTCGGAAACCGTTGACAATTTGGCAAATTTATCCTCAGAAACCGTTGACAATTTTGCAAATTTATCCTCGGAAACCGTTGACAATTTTGCAAATTTAATCTTCTGAAACCGTTGAAAATATTGCAAATTTGTCCTCGGAAACAGTTGACAATTTTGCAAATTTATCCTCGGAAACCGTTGACAATTTTGCAAATTTATCATCGGAAACCGTTTAAAATTTTGCAAATTTAATCTTCTGAAACCGTTGAAAATTTTGCAAATTTGTCCTCGGAAACCGTTGAAAATTTTGCAAATTTGTCCTCGGAAACCGTTGAAAATTTTGCAAATTCGTCCTCGGAAACGGTCGACAGTTTTGCAAATTTATCCTCAGAAACCGTTGAAAATTTTGCAAGTTTGTCGTCCGAAATTGCTGAAAATTTTCACTGAACAATTTGGTGAGAATAATTAAATGTCAGATTAAGTTAATTATCAAGAACATTTGTAATCAAATCAGCCATTGTGAGTACATTTTTATTCAATTACTTTTGTACCAAGCATTCTCGTACTTTTTAGTCAAATATATTCACAACATACTCAATTACTGCCAAAGTCCGATACCGACGACATTGTGATAAAAGATAAGTTTAAAATCGTCTGTTCCTACCTTCGCATCAACAGTACAACGCCATTCTTTGCACTTTCACCAAATCGTTGCCGATGGTTTTCAAAAGCTTTTTCACGCGTGGAATATCGGCTAAAGTATCATCGGAGTTGGACAATGATGGAGATTCAAAATCAGATTCCAAAACTGGAATAAAACAGCAATATTAAAATTGCCATTCATGCCTAACTCTTAAACAATCCACATCTGATCAACTTACACTCTAAGTGTTGGTTTAGTTCATCTAACCGGTGATCAAGTTCTTCTTGCAAATGCTCAATGTGATCCAAGAGATTTAATTGACAACTATATACATCGAATGCATCGGCAATGGACTTCTAAAAGTGAAAAAGCCAAACTTCAGTTGGTGACGCAAACTAAGGGGTGGGACAAGTACCCCGTAATATAAACCGCACCTTTGTTAGAACGAATGTCTCGGACATAACTGTAAATTTTGAAAATTAAAATTTTACTCTGAAAAGGTTGAGAATTTCCCTGACTCGTCCGCAGAATCTGTTGAAAAGTTCTCCTCAGAAACCCGTTTGAAATTTTACTCATCTACTGCATACTAGCAAAAAAGTGAAAATTTCGCAAATTCGCACTTGGAAAACGTGGAAAATTTCGAAGGTTTGTCTTCTGAACCTCGTGTAAATTTTTCAAATTTGAAATTAATGGACCTGAGCTGACCAAGTTTCTCATTAATTTTCAATTGTGACAACATTAATACGTTGAATTCCCACGACATTTTTCAAAATAAGCCATTCTTTCCCGACTTTTTGAAAAATAACGGTTCCCCCAGAAATTTCACTTTCAACTTTCCTGACTTTTCCAGGTTTTAAAAAAAATTCCCTGACCAATAGTGATGTCAATAATTTACACATTTTTTCAAAATTTACTAATGACTAATTTTGAAAATCACATTAAAAAATTAAAAACATTAAAAAAACATGTACTCGTAAAACGTGGAGAATCTTGCAAATTTGTCCTCGGAATGGAAAACGTGGTGAGTTTTACAAATTTGTACTCAGAAAACGTGGAAAGTTTTGCCAATTTGCACTCGGAAAACGTGGGAAATTTTACAAATTTGGACCTGGAAATCGTGGAGAATTTTCACAAATTCGTAGGCCTACCCTGAAAATGTAGAAAATTTGTCCTCGGAAAACGTTGAAAATTTTACAAAATTTGCACTCGAAAAATTTGAAAAATTTTAACTTAGAAAATGGGCTCTGAGCTAACCATGTAAAAGCATTAACTTTGGAATGCAACAACATGACTACGTTGAATTTGCCTTTACTTTTCAAAATAAGCCATTCTTCCCTGACTTCACCAGGTTTTCCAGGTCCGGGGATACATTGAAAAAAAATACCCAGCTAACTAGGTGTTTAATGAATGAAGTATCTTATTTTTAAGAATTGTTCCGACCCCTTTCCTCAATGCCGTGACTAGTACAACGTTTAGGTAATCACTTTAATACAAGGGTGATAAACCCGATGTTCCTACAAAATTATACATTTTTAAAGTAACCCTTACATTTTCTTGGAAAATACACTAACTTATACTTAAGAATTATTCTTATACTTACGTGATTAAAAAAATGATAGAAAAACAGGAAGTCAATTTTTAAACCCAACGTTTAAGATTGGACAAAATCAAAATAAAATTTTCTCGAATATTACGTAAGGCGAAGGCTCGCTTACTTTTTCGATATAACACCGTGCCAATAAATTTCAATTTGCCTTAAAATGCGAAGAACCCAAACAGTCCAATTTTCATAGACTCGCTACAACGACGATGCCAAAAATGCATCTTTCAAAATGGACATTTTTTTGAATAACAGGTTACGTTCACGTGTATTTATCTACCAAATTTCATTAAAATCCATATAGTCTATTTAAAAAAAAATGATTGCACAAACTTAATGAATTCGTTGGTTTATAACCGATCAACTGACCTTTGAATTTGAAGAAAAGAAAATGCTGCGGCGCTGTTTCAGCATCTGCTTGTCCAAAATGGGAGTTTTCACAATGCCCATCTGGGCATCTTTGGAGTCCGAATTATTTACAGGCGACGTTGTCCAAGGAGAATGCTCGCTTTCTTCTTTTTCCTCTTTGATGGCGCCGCCATGATTACGGTCCGGTTCATCCTTAGGCACGAGGAGGGTATTCTCGGCCGCGGGAGTTCCAGCCTCTGCCGAACTAGACTCACTAGGTTCCGTTTTTTCCGAGCAATCCTTCCGCATTTTGAGCTTGGGATCCGTCGAAAGGCTAGTTTCCACAACTTCCTCCTGGAGAGGCGGTCCCATCCCTTGTTCATCGAGTACCTCGTTCGCCGCAACGTCGAAGCACGAGTCTTTATCGTCGCACTGCTCAGCGAGGAAAGCGCAGGATTGATCGACGAATTCGTTCTGAGGACATCCTCGAATGGGAACCGAGTAAGAATGGTCGCCGCACGACCAGCTTCCATTTTGACCGGGTGCAGGGTTCCCAAATCCCAAGTGCGAGGATTTTCTTGGCGACACTAGACTTCCTGGATTTGATCTCGAATCCTCCCAAGGTTGGGCCCACAATACCAAATTGGAATGTTTCGGTTCCCTGCGAAAAACGAAAAATTAATGAAAATATTCATGGGCGTTACGGGAAGAAAAGCAAAGATGTTCAAATTTCTCACTTGGCAATCTGCAGCTTGCACCGCAACGCGTGTAAGACGTTCGCGACGGATATTAGCTGGCTCGCCAGATTGT
Source organism: Megaphyllum sjaelandicum (assembly GCA_034698745.1). Taxonomy (NCBI): domain Eukaryota; kingdom Metazoa; phylum Arthropoda; class Diplopoda; order Julida; family Julidae; genus Megaphyllum; species Megaphyllum sjaelandicum. Next base: position 3,642 of record JAQGBX010002851.1, read on the forward strand.
GAGTTTTCAACATGTTCTCTTTGAGGCTCCATGTGTCCCTTTTCGGTAAAAACCTAAACGTCGCTAGCTCGCCAGACTTAAACCAGTCCTGGTTATGTTTATATTTAAAACTTTGCCTTTGACCTAAGAAACAATTTCATAGTGAGAATTAAGAAAAACTGAAAACCGTTAACTTGAAAATCTGCTTTTGGGCCTAAAAGCAACAACTTTCAAAGCTCTACGAACCAGAGTTGGGCATTAGTGGACTAAATTTTCAATCATGACTAAAATTGCGGACTAAAATTCATAATTTATAATACATTTAGTCTAGAAAAATCAGAATAAGTATTTAGTTTAATAAAATTTCAATCATGACTAAAATGAAGGACTAGAATTGATGACTAAATAGCATCGGACCAAGAATATATTTTTATCAAATTTTTGACAGTTTGGCATATTTTTCGAATTTTTCGAGAATTATGTTTTCCACAATCATGCACATTTTTCGACATTTTTAGATAGTTTTGTCATTTTAGATAATTTTTCGAATTTGTTAACGATTTTGCAAATTTTCGACCCTTTTTGTTATTTTTGACAATTGCCAAATTGTGAAATATGTCGGGAAATGATAAGTTTTGCAAATTTGTACACCGCAAAGGTTGAAATTTTTTACAATTCGTACTACGAGAAGATTGAGAATTTTGTAAATTGTTGGAAATCTTGCAAGTTTGCGTTACGAAAAGCTGGAACATTTTTCAAATTTGTGCTTGCAAAGCTTGCACATTTGTATTATAAGAAGTAATCAAATATTGCAAATGTGCGCTTAAAAAATTTTGAAAATAGTTCGTCTTTGCAAAAATTTTCTAAATTTGCCCTCGGAAACTGTCGAAAATTTTCCAAACTTTTCCTCTGAAATTGTCGAAAATTTTCCAAATTTCTCTACTTAAACTATCGAAAATGTTCAACATTTCTCCTCGGGAATTGTCAAAAAAATTTTAAATTTGTCCCCGGAAATTGTCAAAAGTTTTCCAAATTTGTCCTCAGAAACTGACGTTTCCAGGTCTGAGGAAAGCCTCGGGCTTGGAACCAGCAACAATAGCAAAATACTTCACAGTATGTGGCTGGGGAAGAACCTAACCAAATAAAGGAGAGTGGAATGGGAAAGGAAGACGGCTAAGGCAGATTTCAGAGGTCTTTAATCGCTATAAACATTATTCACAGAAGGCTTACATACGATAAATTTATCAGTGGAACATAACGCGACTCAAATTTTAAAACTGCCGAAAAACTATCCGAGCAACTTATAAAAGGTCGTAATAAAATTGCTTATGAATAGCAATAATAATATTTGTTTAATCATACCCTTAGGATTCTCACACGCGAAGCAAACGTATCTCTCAGGAACTTTGTCCTCCTCTTCGATGTCAAAGCAAGAGCCATGTTGCCACGCCAAACACACTTCACACTAAATAAAGATAGCCATGTCAATGACATTCTTAAATGAGAAAAGTGAAAAAAAAATTGAAAAGGGGGTTACGAACCTGCATCATGAGCCCATCCTCTTCTTGCTGCTGACATCGACAATTAACAACTTCGTCCCGCAGTTCGCTATTCCCAGCCCAAGAGCCAGTCACATTCTGGCTGCTTCGGTAAACTCCAAACTCCTTTCCAGGCTTCGAATTTAAGGATTTGTCCTCACACGCTAGAAAATAAAATTCTATAAATCGATGGGCAATTTCATACAGAGCGTGGACGTTTAAAAATACAATAAAAAAAGTGAGAAAAAAAATTCGTAAGAATCTCGAGTTATCATAAAATGTGTCATATGTATCAAACAAGATACTGAACATTCAAACGTGCATACATTAACAAGAATTATTTAAACCATTCAAACTCCGCTTTAACAAATTTAAACATTTCAGATTTTTAAGTCCAAAATCATTTAGCTAAACGAATCTCAATCATAAAAAATAGACGATTATTAAAATTTTACACTAAAACATGTCAACTAGAGATTCTACACACAAAAAATGTGCAACAAAAAAAAAATACAAACAATGTATGAGGGGTGTTTCCACAATCATTTTTTATTTAAAAAATGGCTGTATGGATTTCAATGAAATTTGGTAGAGAAATGAACACTCATGAATGCACATTTTGTTCGATGCCTTTTTTTGACATGGTTGTGGTGTCGAGTATGCCTCGCTCAACGAACGTTAAAGCCTTCGGCATTTGTACTTGGAAAACTTGGAGAAATTTGCAATTTTGTTCCCAGAAAACGAAGAAATAATTTTGACCTCAAAAAACGAGGTAAATTTTGCAATTTTGTCCTCGCAAAACGTGCAAAATTTTGCAATTTTATCCTCAGAAAACGAGGTCAAATTTGCAAATTTGTTCTCAGAAACTGTTGCAAATTTTGCAAATTTGTACTGGGAAAATGTAAAAATGTTTCCAAATGGGCCCTGACTACATTGAATTTCCCTGACTTTTTTCGAAAAAAAAGACATTCTTCCCTGACATTTCTAGGCCTGGGGAAACCCTGAGATATGATGGAAGAATGTTTCCAAAAAATTGTATTAAAATCCATACAGCAGGATTTTTTTAAATGATTTGCGGAAACTTATTGACCATCCCTCGTACACCAATACCACATTGTATCACCTTTACTTAGGGAAAAATAAACAAGCAATTGCGTAAATACAATAAAATTTCATGAATTTTACTGTACTATAAATTGGAGATCCTTTTAAGACTCGCTATCTTGCTTTACAACTGTGATTGTGGAGATTTCCCAAAATCTTTTACGCTGATAAATCAGACCGATTACGCCAATTTATACTATAACAATCCCATTTAATTAGTCGATTCAAAGTGAATAAATATAAATCCTATTAAAAGAATTTATAAGATTTGTGTTTTTTTAAATCAGAACAGCATTTTTCGGCATTATTAACAAGACTTCAAAAGTGATGCAATGCAGTCAGTGATCATCTTAAAAAGCGGAAAAAACTTAAAGTCAAAAAGACATTACGGATTTAACAAAAAACTGTCAGTGAAGTGAAATAATATGAAAATTAAATCGAATTTCTTAAGCCGAGACATATTCTTAAGCGAAATTATTCTGTGAATAGAAAATTCCTCACTTTCTGTACTATCGCAAGTGGATGTGGTGGTGCTTTTCTCACTTTCATCACTAGACAAAATAGGGTCAAAACGTTGCTTACGTTTCAGCTTCAAAAACATTTTACTGCTAATCGGCTCTAAACGAGGATTTATTTCCGATTCCGCACCATCAGCATCTTCAAAAAAGAAATGAGTGTTATTATATTGTATCGAAGATTGTCAAAAATGCATATTAATTCATCGGAAATTTACATGTTTAACGTCCTAAAAATAGTTCAGTAGAGGCGGAAGGAAACGCGTCAGGGAATGGAAAATTTCTCCAAATGGATTGGAAAATGGTTGTTGTTGTTAGGAATATTTTTGATCGCAAATTGCATTTTTCGTTTTAGTACCATTCGTATGATGTATTTGTTGATTTAAAAACGCCGATAACCTCATGATTTTTTAAACCAATGTGTAGATTTTTCACGCGTGACTTCATGTATGCCCAAAACATAATTCGTAAAGCTTCTGTTCGAGTATCCCTGATGTTGATCGCATTATCTTTAAGTTTTGAAGTTAATGATCCTTTAACTTCGTGTCAGACTGTGATTCTCACTCCGCGAGCCATGCTTTCTACGCATGCGCGGGACTATTTTTGGAAGGACAGGGCGGGCGGACTTTAAATTTTTTTCCTGTCAGGATGGGGATCAACCATCAGGCGGGCGGAGATGTTAAACAAGAAATCAATTTCCAACGTCCTTAAAGGCAGTGCACCTACTTGGATTTTGCCGACTTAATTCGCTACACGAATTCTTGACCTTCTCCTCCCCCTCCGATCTTCGTCTCTTCAGCTTGGCAACAACTCCCCGATGAGTAAGGAAAAATTTTCTTTTCCTGGTCTTTGGCCTTTCTGATTTTACCGGTATTTTGTTTGAGAGAGTGCTGTCAACGTTTTCCTCTTTGATTTCGGACGATCCTTGAGGTTTTTTGGATTGTTTGGCAGCAGCTTGGTGCTGCTGCTGTAGTTGTTGTTGTTGTTGCTGCTGTAGCTGTTGAGCTGCCACTGCCGCCGCAGCTAGGTTATACTGTTTATCCAGTTTTTTTTGCAACAAGCGCTGCCGCCGTTTTTCAGTTATCAATTTTCTTTCCAAATTCCCTTCATTTTTAGTTTGTTGCGCCACTTGCCCAGCAGGTGGGGAGTCCAGAGGAGCGATGTTTTCAATCGGCTCCAGCTTCGTTTCAGCAGGTTTCTCCACGTTCGGCTTCCTTTTAACCGTATGATAATGTTTCATGTGCGACGCTAAAAGGGCATCTTTCCGGAACGCCTTGCCGCAGCCTTCAATGAGACACTTGAAATGATTGTGATCCTCTTCAATGACGAACGCTTTGCAAGGAGCTGCGAGTAAGAAAATTCAAAAATTATCAATAACTCCGAATGTCTTTATTATCGAGCGTTTGGAAACATTAAACACAGAAAAATTTCAAAATAAAACCCAATTGAATGATAATCTATTGTGTATTAGCATTAAAAGACCCTCAACTTCATAAAACCTAAATAATATACACAAAAAAATGCATCATACAGTTGTTAGTTTAGTTTATCAGAGTTCCCACAGAAATTTCATTTTTAACTTTCCTGACTTTTCCAGGTTTTAAACACCTTTGCCTGACCAATGATAATGTCAAAAATTGACACATTTTCCAAAATCGATACAGTAAAATATTTTTCCCAATTCACTAATGAAATTTTTAAAATTTAATTAAAAAATTTAAAAACAAATTTGCATGAATAACTTTTAATCTCGGAAAATGTAGAAAGTTTATCAAATTTGAAATTGGAAAACATGGGGAATTTTACAAATTTGCCTTCGGAAAAAGTTGAAAATTTTGCAATTTTGTCCTCGGAAAACGTTCCCTTAGCTAACCAAGTAAAGTATTAATTTTGGATCGCCATGACTGCGTTGAATTTTCACGGACTTTTAGAAAACAATGCATTCCCTGACTTTTCCAGACATTTTCAAGTTCCCTGACTTTTCCAGGTCTGGGAGTACCCCGTTTTACAGTTCTTAAATTATCGATAGAAGTCTGGTGTACACTTTTTGGGACAGTCACACTGATTTTTACAGAGGTACCCATTATTGAAACCACATGTACATAAAGCTACATCAACAAAAAAAAAGAAATTGCAATACGTAGATATACTTGATAAAATCCTTACCGAAATTAGCAGCAAGGACATCATTAGGTTTAGAAAAGTTAGGTTCTGCCAAATTTGATGTTGCGGATAAAACCGCTAAGGTATCTGAAATTAAATGGCAAAAATTCACTCACTCTCACAAATCTACGCCAATTTTTTTCAAATATTTGAATTAAGCTCACGGGTAACTCAGCCAAAAATCAAACAAATCTGGGGCCCCATGACCTGTGCGAGATTGTTCTAAAATCATATCCCAATTACCTTTTTCAATCGCCATCTTGTACATAGGAGACTCTTCAGATTTTTTGGCACTTCTAGATGCTTTTACATCGCTCTATAATTCAAACGTACCAATTGATGCCAATATTAATTACGATATTGTCGAATGGAATTGACACACACAGATACATACACACATTGGAAATAACTTTTTAAGATTAAATAAGGGAGCAAACACTCAGACAACACTCAATAATATCAAAAAACTTAGTTCGATTAAACTACATTTAATTAAAATATGTAAATATGTACGAAAAACATTATACTAATTAAACGGTACGAAACTGAGCTTAATTTCGATTATTTTAAACACTCTTATTACGGAAATATCAAATTATGAATAACATAATAACCTTCGTTTTTTCTGGTGTTTTACCCTGACCGGTCTTGGAAAGATTACCCCCAATTTTCACCGCTAACTGGTGTCGCTTAGCTTGAAATATTCCACCAACCAGAAGTTTCCTACGCTTGCTCGGGAAGGTCGTACCATTTCCCTTGTGAATAGCGCCTAACCCTGGCGAGCCCGTAGATTTTGGTTTCTGCTTTTCCCCCGAAGGACTGTCTTTGTCAAGAGACCCTTTGGCAGGTTCTACTTTATTTTCTGTCAATAAACATAAGTTTATCATCGTGTAACGAGTCAATTTCTTATCCAACTCTAAGAACAATAAAACAAAGATACATCGAACGTACTTAAAGTTTGGGGTTTGGTTTTTTCTTTTTCTTCATCTTTTACAGGCTCGTCCTCTTTCTTGGAGCCGGAAGTGCTTCGTTTTCTCTTAATGTCCGACTTAGGTGGAGAGTCTTTAAAACTCTGCAAATCAACGAACGAAAAATTAAAAGTGAAATGCAATAATCTCCACCTTAATAATGAGGGTTTCCCAGAAATTGTATATTCAAATTCCCTGACTTTTCCAGAAGTGTTCAAATTCCCCACGGTTCCTTGAAGCTTTATCAGGGTTCCAGATTCTGATTTTTCAGGGAACCCTGATAAAAGCTTCGTAAACCTTAAAATTACGCAACTGACAATGACAGAATCCAACTAAACTACGAAATTATATAAACGAACTCGACAAAACGTGACATCCTGAAAAAATTGAAACTTACAAGATCCCCGGAAAAGTCTGATGGAAGTTTCTTGATGTTGATGTACTGTACGATTCTTTCGAAGCCATCGTAAAACAAAACATTGTACGATACTGAAAAACCAGAAATTCTCCAGGTTAAGAAAATCAAATAAGCCGCGGTTTTTGGACCAGATCTTCAATTCTTCTTCGAGTGTTTAAATTTCCAGTGTTTGGGAATTACTTGTAATTTAATTATATAAATGTTATATAAATTTTTATAGATACCAGAAACAAGTTAAATTTTTAAGTCAGTTCTACAAGGTTCCCCCAGAAATTTGATTTTAAACTTCTTTGACTTTGCAAGGTTTCAAATAAAATTCCCTGACCAATGATAATGATAAAATTTAAGATATTTTCCAAAATCAACACAGTAAAATATTTTTCAAAATTTACGAATGAAACAATGTTGAAAATTTGATCATCTGGGTTCGGAAAAGGTAGAAAGTTTTGTAAATTTGAACTTGAAAAACGTGGAGAAATTTGCCAATATTGTCTTTGGAAAACTTTGGAAATTTTGAATTTTTGTACTCTGAAAACGTGAAAATGTTTGCAATTTTGTCCTCGAAAAACTAGGAAAATTTTGCAATTTTTTCCCTCGGAAAACGTGGACAATTAAAGGAAAAACCAAAAAAAAAAAAAACGGAACATTTTTGAAAATCTGTCCTCAGAAAACGTAAAAATTGTGCAAATTTGAACTGGGATAATGTAAAAATATTTCCAAATGAGCCCTGACTACGTTGAATTTCCCCTACTTTTTTTAAAAAAAATCATTCTTCCCTGACTTTTCCAGACATTTTCAAGTTTCCAGGTCTTGGGGAACCCTGTTCTAATTATTCCGCAAAAGGATACGAGAGAAAAAAATTCATTCGAAGATCCAGTCCTTGAGCGCTAAGCGTCACTTATTCAGAGGTCGTAGTCTACTTACGATCCGAACTGATTTTGACAATTTTGGCGGGGTACATTTTGCAATCCGTCCACTTGGCCAGAATAACTTCTCCGACTTTGTATTCCTGCGTGAGAGAAAAAAAGGAACTGGAGGTGTAAATTGGGCTTGCATCTCGCAGAATCGGTTCGTAAAATTAAAACAGACTCCTATTCAGGCCAGACAAGACGGTGCAAAGAGGTTTCATGTCCAGCGAGACTACGTCATAAGCAAATCAAACGGCTGAAACTGATGTTTGTCAATTACATTTTTTAGGGACTTAACAATGCCACGATAGGTATTGTAAGGCCGCATAAGATCCGCCCAACCAACATTTGCTACCGGAAATGGGCTTTCCTTCTTCTCTTTCCGAGTGGAGGTGCGAGTAATGGCTCTGAGCCGAGGGCTATCCATGGACACCCATTCGTCAAACCTGGAATTCCAGCGTTCAAAGTGAATCAAGACTTCCTTCTCTTCCCAGTCCACGTCGATTATCCGAGATGGGTACCTGGATGAAAAATTTGCGAATCAAAATTAACGATATCTCTTACTAGTGCCATGAAACAAATATAAAATAGGACAAAAACAACAAGTGTAATTTAGTTAGCTGAAGAAAAAAAATTATATACGAGAGGTGTTCGTTAATTTTTCGCAATTTTTTTGATTTTGTAAAAAACGGAAGTATGGATTTTAATTAATGAAATGTGATAGAGAAAATCACGTAAACGTCATCTATTATTCAAAAAATGTCCATTTGCTCGAGCCACTCAACGTCCACTTCTCTCACCATCAAAAATTGCATGAATAAATTTTGATCGGAAAATGCAGAAGGTTTTGCAGTTTTGTACTTAGAAAACGTGGTCAATTTTCCAAATTTATACTCGGAAAACGACGGAAAAAAAAGCAATTTTGTCCACGGAAAAGTGAAAATTTGTACTCTGAAAACGTTGAAAATTTTGTAAATGTGTACTCGGAAAACGTGGAGAATTTTTCAAATTTGTCCTCTTAAAATATTACTGGGAAAACGTAAAAATGTTTCAAATGGGCCCCAACTGCCTTGAATTTCCCTAACTTTTTCAAAAAAAGTCATTCTTCCCTGATTTCTCCAGTCATTTTCAAGTACCCTGACTTTGCCAGGTTTTCCTGGTCTAGGAGAACCCTGAGCACGTGTCATTTCTGAAAAGATATCTATGTTCAGGAATGATGGAAGAATTTTTCTAACAAATTTCTTTAAATACAGCTGTCATTTTTTTAAACATTGCGAAAGCTTAACGAACACCCTTCGTATAAAATATTGCGAAAGAAATCAGAAATAAGTATAATAAAAACCATTGAGATTTTAGAGAAATACTAAAAATGATCACCAAAATAGGAACCCGATTGCGAATAACCGAGTACCAAAAATACTGATTTTAGGAGGAATAATTAAACGTGAAGAACTTTTATTTATTGGTCTTATATTAAATCATTAGTCAGAATTTCAGAGTCTCTTCCCAGTCATAAACAAAAACAACCAAGTCCAGCACTAACCACATATTCAGATAATCCCTCGCTTCGAGGCGCCCACCAACCCTGAAATCAATACCGGAACGGTTGGAAAGTCCTTGATCACTTTTCCGTGCCTGTCTCCCAGCGGATGATCGACTGTCCGTAGTAGCAATGCTGCCATCGTCGCTGTCCGCCTCTTGGGCTAAAGACGAGCATTCCTTGGACCTATTTTCTTGCTCAGCCGAATCTCTGCTATTTCCATCGTTGCTCAGAGTCTCACTCGATGACTGCTCGTCGCCGTTATGATTCTTACCAGGCGCACTTTCCTCCATCTCGCACTCGCGTACATCGTGGCAGTCCAGTTCCGGCGCATCGTCCGCATCCTCGCCAGACCTTACCCTTTTCCGCTCTTGAAGAACACCTCCATCGCTTTTTCTGCCCAGCTTCAGCGACTGTCCCGGAAGACTGTCCGCCTTCTGCCCATCGGTACAATCCGATGTGCCGTCAGCAGAAGCGGGTCGCTCCGGGCTCGAATCGGCAACATCTTTCTCACCCAGATCAGTTCCATCGTGGTTTGACTTCTCCAGCGAAGAGTTCTCGTCCCGGCTCGTCTTACGGTCGCACCGAACGTTTTCGGAGGAATCCGAAACGACTAAAGGCAAGCGTTCCAACTTCACCCCGCACGATTCCAACTGGCTATTGTCGTTTTTGCCGACGGAGCTGCGTCTTCGGCGTCTCTGTCCGAAGGACTTCCTTCGAACGATGACATCCGGCTTTTCCGTGGACTTTTTTCGGTCGCCGTTCCTGGTGTGCGGTTTCTCGACCGGTGGCAGTTGCCTTTCCCGTTGCTTGATCTTGGCGGCCTCGAGATGCGCTTTGGCGAGCTTCAACGGGGCATCTGGAGGAGCGTTTATTTTTGGAAATTTCCGTCTACGTCTTCCCATCGGGAACTCCAGTCCGAGATTCCTGCCATTATCGAGAGCCGCGTCACATCCGCGCGTGTGATGGCGAGTGGTAACACCAGAGGCCTGTTTGGCGTCACCGGCGACGGAGGAACAGCCCTTCAATCTGTCCTCTGACGAGTCATCGACAGACGAATCTCTGGATGAACGAGTCCTGAAACACAAATCGAGCGTTAGTATTCTCGTCAACCTTAGGATGATATAGTACTGTTTAAGATATGAGCAGAGTAAGAGTCTGGCATATTCCGCTCGCTGGGACATTCTTCCAGAGAAATCCGCGAACCCAAGGGGAAGTGCTTAAACAAAACCGGAAAAACCAGGGACTTATACAAATGTTGCACGTTAAGTAAAAAGCACCGAAATAATACAGGGTTTCCCCAGAAATTTCATTTTCAATTTCCCTGACTCTTCCTTGACTTTTACGGGTTTTAACAAAAAATCCTTGACCAATGACAACGTCAAAAATTTACATATTTTGCAAAATTAACACAGAAAACTTCAAAAAAAAATTTCGTGAAAAAAAAACGTTGAAAATTTGACAATTTCGTGTTCGAAAAATGTAGAAATTTTTGCAAATTTTCACTCGGAAAACGTGAGAAATTTTGAAATTTTGTACTCGGAAAACGCGGAAAATTTCGCAAATTTGTACTCGGAAAATGGGTCATGAGCTAACCATGCTGAAGCATTGATTTTGGATCGCAACATTGAACATGACTACATTGAATTTCCCCGACTTTTCTGAAATAAGCCATTTTCCCCTGATTTTTCCAGACATTTTTAATGTTTTAAATTTTTAAAGTGGTTTTAAATGTAGATATAAGAAATACATATTTTTAAATTGAGAAAGATAATGTAAGGAAGCAATAATGACGTGTACGTTTATTTCTCTATCAAATTTCATCGAAATTCATACAGCCGTTTTTTTTAAATGATTGCGGAAACTTGATTGTTGCATGTACATCAGTTTTTAATTTTAAAAAAGTCATTCAAACTGTCAAGTTTATTCTTTTCCAGTTATTAAAAGTATACTCAAATTAATCTGTAAATCGAAGTTAGTTTCAAAATAGAACAGAAAAAGTATAGGTGAATAAAGATTAACATACTTACATTTCTATTAATTTTCAAAATTTATTCGGGACGACTATACTCGAATATTTTTTTTTAACTTTGCACCTATAGTTTTGTCTGTTGGGAGAGACAGTCAGAAAATTTTAAAAATATAGCTTTACATTCTTTTGCAATGGGGACGATTACTTTTCTATCCCCCTTATCTTCAATAAAACCGGGGTGACAGAAATTTCATCACCAACTTGCCTGACTTTTACAGGTTTCTGGACTGATTCCCCTGAACTATGACAGTGTCAAAATTGACATAGACCAATGTTATCCACAATTTTTAAAAATCGACACGGGACAATATTCGATATTACGCAAAATTTACTAATGACAATTCTGAATTGTGAATTTTTTTTCAAAATCAACGAAGAAAAATTTCGAGAAATTAGCATCAAATTTGTTTGAAAAATTTGACACATTTGAATTCGGAAAATGCAGACAAATTTTCAAGTCTGAAAACGCGGAGAATTTTGCAAACCTGTACTCTGAAAACGTTGAGAATTTTGCAAATTTGTGCTTTGAAAACGTTGGGAATTTTGCAAATTTGTACTCTGAAAACGTGGAGAATTTTGCAAATTTATACTAGGAAAACGTGGAGAATTTTGCAAACTTGCACTCTAAAAACGTGGAGAATTTTAAATTTGCACTCAAAACATGGAGAATTTAGCAAATCTGGTACATTTGCAAAATGCGGCAGAAGCAAGCATTAATTTTGGAATTTCAAAATAAGTCATAATTCCCTGACTTTTCAAGACTATCTTTCTCGCTCGAGTGTAAAGACTAAGAAATGACTCGGTAAACGTACAATCAAATCCTATCTCAAATAATTATTAGCTTTCCCCGCTATCTTCATGGAAACTACCGGAGACGCATTTCATAGTTATTTTTTAAGCTACATGTATATTTAAAAGTCGCAGTTTCGCGGCAATGTTTCTAAACTACTTCAAGCTACATTAGTAAAATGCCCGTTTACCTTATTCCATTGCCCAGCTTTTTCTTGTTAGGGCTGTCCATTTCTTCCCACTTACATGCATCATTTTTACAGAATTAAAGGCACCCTATATTCATATCAGTACCTATAATTAAATAATTTCACAACAAAATAAGCCAATGTCAAACCACCGAACCAGCAATCACAAATGCGCTACATCGAGCTCGAGTAGGACTTGTCAGCAATGATTGGTTTTTCTGCTCAAGAAATATTCAATTATACAAAATTATAACACGTTTGCTCTTCAGACCTGGTTGAAAATTAACAATAAGCGTGCGTTTGCTCAACTACTGTATTATCAACGATAGAAAGATCTGTTTACAGTAAGGAGTTTCATCATCTTAACAAAGAACAATGCTTCTTTTATTTCCATGCCAGCTAAGCGGATGAGATGAGTTATTTTATCGCAGTGCATACAACTAAGCACAATACATGTACTCCCAGGGAGGTGCATATCACTAAAGATATACAGAGGAACAAAAATACCGACAAAACTGGCAGATTTTTCAACAACTTAATTCATATCAGCCGCAATTTTTTTGAAGATTTACCATTGTAATAAGGGGCCATTCAAAAAGGACGTCCTCATGTGGGGGGTTGGGGGGGTTAAGTTGAGTCACGGACACAATGTGGACAAAGGGAGGGAGGGGGATGACCAACTCGGACGTCCACTCGATAAAAAAGTGAAAATAAAATTAGTTCCAGGAGTAGAAGGGAAATTAAGCGCAATATCTGTTATAAATTGCAAAAGTCAGTAAACGGGTACCTCCAGTCCTGGAAAAGCTGGAAAAGTCAGAGAACTTAAAAGCTCAGGGTACATTCGCAAACTTTCAAATTTTCCCAGTACAAATTTGCAAAATTTTCAATTTTCTCTAGCATTAACTCGCAAAAATGTTCAACCTTTTTTAGAGTTCATCTTTAAAATTTTTTCCACGTTCTCTCGAGGACAAATTTACAAAAATTTCCGAGTTTTCCCCGAGGACAAATTTGCAACATTTTCCACGTTTTCCCCCAAGTACAAATTTGCAAACATTTTCCACGTTTTCCCCAAGTACAGATTTGTAAGATTGTCAAAGGTTTCCGAGAAGAAATTGGCCTATTTTCCAACAGATTCTGAGAACCAATTGTCAAAATTCTCCACCTTTTCAGAGTACATAATTTACGTTTTCCGAGTACAAATTTGCAAAACTTTCCGAATACAATTTGTTTAACGTTTCGAACCGCCGAATTGACCGGACACAATGCGGACAGGGGGAAAGGGGAGTCCAATTTTGGGAAAATTTTGAGGACGTCCTTTTTGAATGGCCCCTTTCAACGTCCATTTCTCAACAAATACCAAATTAACTCTATACATGTAGTATTTTTTAACTTTAAAGTTGGACCAACCTTTGAATATACTCTTTAAGACAAACACTGATACAGGTGGCCTTTCTTGCGAACTCTGCATACACATCTAAATCAGCTCATCGATTTCTAGGAATCCACCGAATGTTTACGTTTATCGTCGAGCCCCATAAATAAATCAAACAAGTTCAAATGATGCGGATTTTCTATTTCAAATAACTGGCTAGATGCAGATTTACCCATTTGGAAATCTGTCGGTATCAAAAACTAGCTCTACCTCCTACAGTACCAAATAATCGTGGACATTGACTTAAAATCAAACAGCAGATTCTAGATAACGTCTGGAGTAAGTCTGTATTTTCAATATTTTCACCCGAGTGAACAATGTGTACCAAAAACTTATTTCGGAGTTTCCCTGACCAGCGACAAAATGCATGAAAGTTGTGCAAATTTCTCCTCGGAAACTGTTGTAAAATGTAAAAATCATTCTCGAAAAACGTGGAAAACTTCGCGAGTTTGTCCTCGGATAATGTTGAAATTTTTGCAATTTTTCTAGAAATTTCACAATTTGTATTCGAAAAATGTTGAAAGTTTTGCAATTTTTCACCTCGGAACCTGCTGAAAATTTTAAATATCTCTACTCGAAAAACGTGGAAAGTTTCGCCAGTTTGTCCTCGAAAAATGTGGAACATTGCAATTGTGTCCTCTGTAATTTTTTTAAATTTTTCAAATTTGTACAACATTAATACGTTGAATTTCCCTGACTATCCAAATACATGTACATTAAAGTCCTTCTTCCCTGAATTTCCCAAACATTTTCAAGTTCCCTGAATTGCCCAAACATTTTCTAGTTCCCTGAATATTTCCCAAGCATTTTCAAGTTCCTTGACTTTCTCAAAGATTTTCAAGTTCCCTGACTTTTCCAGGTGTGGGGGAACCCTGTCAAAGTTTTTCCGCCTGATGTGATCACGGAGTAATGTTTTGAGCGATCCAAAAAGGCATCCAAACTTATTTAACAAAAAACATTCATTAGTTTTATCCAATAGTCCGATTTCAAATTTTTGCTACATGATATACCCTGGCAGGTAGTGTTTTCAAACGCAAATGTTGGGAATTTTCAGAACATATGGCCTTCACATAGACACAGGTGTTTCCGAGCAAACTGCTCTCATGGTCTGTAATTACATGTAATAACACTGATGAAAATCAGGCGTATTGTTTCGATCGCATTTTTATGAAACCGGATATGAAAACACAATGAAGCAAACTGCAGCGAGGCTAGAACGGCCATTAATGAAAACAAAAGACGCGCTTGAACCCAACATCGTGAAATCACGATGCTCATTTAAATACCTTATTCAAGATTACGGCTGTTTTAAAACCAATAAATGCATCCCTTTTACGCACGTGATACCGAGAGTACCATTCGTAAAGCTTCTGTCTGAGTACTCTTATTACGGACTACATCGCGAAGTTAATCGTACCGCGTAATCACTACCAACGCGCGTATACGCAGGTGGAACGTGTCTTATTAGTTAGCAGTACAATAATACTTTGATTTAGAGCCCAGATTTGTCAAATGCCATTTTTGAAAATTAACACAACACACTATAATGAGGAAGATTCAAAAACAAAGGGGCCATTCAAAAAGGACGTCGTCAAAATTTTCCTAAAATTGGACTCCCCCCCCTACCCCCTGTCCGGTCAATCTGGACCCCCCCCCCCTCTTCCTATTCGGAAGTGCGAAACTTTTAAA
>JAQGBX010002852.1:0-18904 GCA_034698745.1 Megaphyllum sjaelandicum
TCACTTCACTGTGACCTTCGTGAATAAAATATTGTATTGTATTGTATTGTACGTCCGAAAACGGTAAACTTTATACGGAGACGCCAATGGGCACGTACTTATCTATACTGTTTGTATTAAACATTATTAATATAATCATTACCTTTTTATTTTTAGAATCTTGCTGTGAAATATTAATATCATTAACATTTATTTTAATTTCTTTAAGTGAATTAATCACACCTATTTCGTTTTTGAATTACATGTAATACATTATTACTGCATTTGGCTTTTTTGCATGACTCCTAAAGGACTCCGTAACAAAATGGCAGCCCCCGGGGACATCATCTTTTAAAAAAGTGTTTGAGTAAATGTTTTTCTTTTAAACAGATTTAAAGAACTTCGTGGCAAATGAAGAATGTAATAATTAGCGTGAATATCATACATGTTTTATTTGGCATTATTTTGACAGGTAAGTTAATTTTAACGTCTTTGATAACGTAATTTTCATTCAAAGTTAACCCATCGAGTAATCGCGACTAATGCAAATGCATTGAAAACTCAGAAACTGGATCGAACTACATGCAGCAAGTTCTGCTATTAATAACATTGAAAAATTGCATGTTTCTTGCATAACATTCCCGCAAGAATTTAGACAAATAACAGTGAAGTTATTAATTTTATTTTAAAACTTTGCACGGTGTTTTAAATTTTCTGTTTAAGTTAAGCATTAATTTGTAGATGATGTGCTAAACATCAAGTCTAAGTGCATGCAGGCTTGCTCGCATAAAATTGACATTTTTTTTTTTATTATTTTGTTTAATTTTTTTTAGAACGTACTTTGTTAATTTTTTTATTATGTTTATTTTCAGTTTGTTTCACATCCGTCAGTTGCATAGAAAGTGTAAAGCAAGATGAATCGGAACCAGTTACTATACAGGAGGAGAGCATGGATTGGATTTCCAAGATAATGGGCGACATAAGCAGTAGCTTGTATACTAATTCTCCAGAGGCAGAGACACACGATGCCGACATCATCAAGAATCCAGATGAGAGCGTCGTGAGCCCTGAAGCAAATTCTGTTGCTGACATTGGTGTGGATCTAGTCCAGGAGGAAACAGGTTCTGAAGATTCAAATACTGCTGGTGATGTAACTTCAGCTGATGCAGAAAGCTTGGTTGAATTAAAAGATGGCAATAATTCATCTGAAACCAATCAGACAATTTCAAGCCCTCCGGAAGATGTGAAAAGCACCCGCAAAGGCGGGCGGCCTACTAAGGTGACTTGTTCGGAAAGGAACGCCACCAGTGATGGGGAAGTAACTGTTCAGGTAATTCTTTCCTGAGAAGACAGTTGGACTTTGAGCCGTACTGAGTATGATTATCAGCCATTTTATTCCCTACTTTATAATTGCAACAGGTGTTGAATTCCGCAACATTACCAGCTGCATTCCAAACAGTGCCGAACATGACTGTTGCACCGTGCGTATTGGCATTGTTTTATGCGCCTTGGTGCCACTTCAGTGCTGTGGCGTCACCTCACTACAATGCCCTTCCAAGGTTATTTCCGGACGTTACTTGCATCGCGATTAATTCTGCAGCATTTTCAAGGTAGGTAGCCTTCCTGACTGAAAAGCACTTCGCCAAAGGCAGGTTTCATTTGAAAAATTATTTATCTGATTATTTCTGATTAATGCAAAAAAAAAACCAGCTTAAATGCTCGTTTTGGAACTGTTGCCATTCCAACCTTACTGCTGTTGCACAATGGACAGCCTGTAGCAAAATTCAACGACACCCAATATACTTTGGACAATTTTTCGGAATTCGTGAAGAAATACACTGGCTTGGAGCCAGTTGGCGCCATCAACGTGACCTCCTCGGATTTTGAAGGACCTCTGAAAAGTTCCCCTTCTCAAGAGCCAGACTACCTACTCTGGACAGCTTGGATTTTTCTCGTCAGCTACTGTTGCTATGCAGTAACTAGATCAACCATTTGGCATCGCATGATCGAGACTTTGAGGAACAATTGGCAAGAGGCAGAAGCGCAACATGAGCACGGAGACTAAAATTATAGACATTCCAAGAAAGAATATCAAAGGTATGTGGAATTTATTGCGATATTATATGAACATCCCATCACACACTCCACTCTGGTTCAAATATTAAACACGGCATCGTTTGAAGTGGCTCTACTTCGGAACATCGTGAATATAAAGCTTATTAAACAGCCTGTATTGCTGTGTATATATATATATGCACAATTTCACGTAACATCTTATTAAAAATTTAATATTGGCTGCCTTGCTTGGATTCCTCATTTTGTGCAAACTGCACTAATATTATCTACATCAGTGGCAAGTATTTGTAAATAATTGACGTCCTTTTTGGAGTAAAAACTGCAGCAATCAAACAATGTTCACAATTAATGGACCTTATGCAGATGTTGTACTGTATCAAATGACGTTTAATGCGTTCTATTGGCGAAAATTATCCCGTGACCACATACCATCAGTTGATGATTCAATAAAGTCAAGTGAAACCTACCGTATTCACACCCATTGCAAAAATAGTGACATTTCACTAGTTTGTTATGAGTTTTCGTACAAATTAATGATTGTTGTCAACCAACTATGAAAAAAATAATGAAACAAAAATCGCCTTGATTTCATTTTTTTATTATTTGAGTAATGGTTAAACAAGATACTCTAAATAAAGACTTGCATATATCATCATAAATTTCGGCAAAAAAAAGCGTTCACAGTGGGTCCTATATTAATGAATTTTTTATCAAAACTTGTTTATATTTTAAATGACAAAACTCGAAAAATGCACACTTGAAAAAATGTTTTTCTTAAACTTAAAAAAAAATCCTGCACGCAGGCACCCATTAGGTTCAAGTAACTAAAAATAAATATCAAAAACAAATATTGAATAATAAAAATTACACACCAAACTTTGTTCAATTTGTTTGGCTTCGTAAACTCCACTTGACAAATAAAGCAATTAAATAACTGCATACTAAAAGTACAAGGTTGGTGTATTCGAGACCAATTTCCAAACCTTATTCCAATATTTTCTACCATAAGAAGAAACCAGATACATAGCTTGACCAACTTTTATGTTTTGAAGCCTAATAATTATCAATTATTTTATGCAGCATCCCTTTTGCAGTTCCTTTAAAAATAGGACACGGATATGCTCTCAACTTTCTTTGGGGCGTTGTTTACCCTATAGTGAACTTTGCACCCTTAAACCCTTAGAACCTCGCTGCAACATCCCCATCCACGGTGTTTGTTTGTGGATTTTTAAAGTGGGCCTATTTCTGCCACGAGGCAAAACATCAATGCCAGGGGATGTGCCAGTGCCACCTACCTGGGAATTTTGCTTGCGAAAGGGGACTTCCACCCCCCAGAAGGGATATTTCATGTGCAGAGATCAAACATGATCTACACGGGGCCTAGCATTAAACTCATCTGAAATAGCCGCCACTTAAAGAATTTTGCACATCCTCAAAACTCACCAACATCGACCGGGGAGCGAACCCTCGCTAACTAGGATAGAGAAGCAAGCGTGTAAACCATGGCGTGATCCACTTTAAACAATTGAACTTGAATCAAGACACGCAATGATTTTTAAATCCTTTTATGTAACTTTAAAAACTGAGTTAAACGAGGAATACCAGAAAAGATGAATAACACAAACAAAAGATAGCTTCAAACAGCTGGTTACATTAGAGATAAAAAGGGCTCAAACTGCAGCTGTAGATGCAGTTTATTTAAAAGCCAATAAAGACAAAATTTGTGTAAGTGGAATGGCCCAAAATTAGCTCCAAAAGGAGTAAAAACTAAGGTTAGGTTCTTCAAAACGTATCCAAAAATAGAAAAATAACTAGTTTTCATTTCTTGGCACCCAGTTGTGAACAATTTCAAAGAATCGACCAATCCCTGCAACTTCTTTTTTATAAAGACATGAGCTTTTTCACAACTTCCATCTTTGTCTAGCCAAAAATCATATTTTCTAGACCAATAACTCGCATAAATCAGTTTGCTGCTTCAATAGTTATACGATTGCAGACTAAATCCTTTATCACATGTAAAGCTAATTAACTGTTGGTTAAAATATTTTTAATCTACTAACGTTAGGTAATTCCGATATAATTTCAATTGCATTTCTCTCGGATTATACTGCAGGGACAATGTTCTTATAAAATTGTTTGCATACATCTTGTTAACAATTCACTGCAGACTACGGTGCAATATATGCCTAACCTGAGTGAGCAATGGTCTTAAGCAAAAAAAAGTTAAAAATAGTATGTATCATATTCACAGCAATGGGAGAAAAAAATGTACACGAGTAATATATATATATTTGAACTCTTTTAAAAATAGTGAGATTCTTGATTGCTCAGCAAAGCTCCCCAATTGGAGCATTCTGTAGCCACATCTTGTGAATGAATTTATACAAATCCTCCGATACTGAAACCTGAAAAAAGATTCAATTGGGCAAAAAGTGTCAAATTATCTGGCATCTCTGTGAATAAAGGCTACTTACTTTATAAGGCGTAGGGTTCAAATGTCGTTTGATGTCTTGACGAAGAGTCCGTAATGAACTGTACACTTTCTCCCTTATTTCAGCCAGTGTGGGCATTGGCTCGCAAATCTACGGGCGGCAGAAATCCAAAATTTAATCCTATTTTTTTTTTAAATTCCCAGATCTACGTAGAACTGGTCATCTTACCTTGCCATCCTTCCAAAATAATTTAACCAGCGGCTCAACTTTTGACGGAGAAACATAGGCTCGTTTGGACTCCTGAGAAAGTAAGGGAAGTGCAAAGTGTACATAAATACATGTGAAAAATATATATTGGTCTGTAAATAGATCCGTCGATGTACTAGTACTTGATATTTGACTGTTCTTACCTGGAATGGGTGCAGGCAAAGTACTTTTTTGCCAACCTCCGGGGGTGGCTCACCTTGCATCTGGAGCAAGTCGATGAGAGCGTAACCTTTGGGAAGTGGTTAAAAACACAAGAGCAAGGATTGTAGTTTGTGTACATGTTTTAAAGCAAAATGTTAGGATCCAGCGGGGGTTTCTGATAATTGCCTTTACTGCTGTAGAGTCGGTAAATATCCTTCTTGCCCGGCATGGTGATTTTCTCTACGTCCTGACTAAGTTTGATTCGTGGATTATTATCAACTTCGACCATCTGTAAAATCAAAAAAAAAACAAAAAAAAAAAAACATTCTGCAGCTTATTCGTATTGTTCAAACTCAAACAAGTGGAAAAGGATTGAGATATTTTCAAACTATTTATAACTGTAATTCGATATTGTTACTGTGTATAAGCAAGCATTTTATTTTGGACTATTCCTCTTAGAATGAAACCTAAAATCTGTCTTTTGATAATGATTTTGAAACTGCCTACTTTATCAGCTTTTTTTATCTCAATCCAACCAAATGTAACCTCATACAAGGGGGTGTTCGTTTAGTTTCCGCAATCAGTTTTTTTTTTAACCGGCTTATGGATTTTAATGAAATTTCGTAGAGAAATACTAGTAAATGTCATCTATTATTTTAAAATCCATTTTGGAAGATGCATTTTTTCCATATTTCTGACAGACAGTGTATGCCTCAGACGTGGTCTACTGGCGTTTAAGGCAAAGCTTCCAAATCAGCATTTCTGACAGACATTGACCATCCACTTCTCTGAGCATCATTTCTAAACTTTACAATCCACTCATAGACCAAACGTTTGGACATTACTCGGACCTTAACGTTTCACGCATTTCTGCTCCTGAAATGCCTTCAAAAGTTAAAAACGAACAACAGACTGCTACTGAGCCAATATCTCCTCGGAGTCCATCTTTGCTTTCGAATTTTAAGCAAGTGTAACTTTAGAAACATAACTTTTAATTTTGAAATATGTTCAGGAATGATGGAAGAATTTTCACAGCAAATTTCATTAAAATGCATACAGCCGTGTTTTATTTTAATCTTTTTAATGATTGTAGAAACTTGATGAGCACTCCTCGTGTAATGCGAAACAGACGAGAAAGCCTCCATAGGTAATATCTATATCGTTTATCAAATATTAGAAAATTTGGCAAAATTCAAACATTTCCACTAACCTTATATACGCAACCGAGTGCAGGTTGCCGCTGACACGTTACCAAGTGGGTTCCAATCCCGAAACTATCAATCTTATGCCCCTGTTCGTGCAGCGAAATGATGGTTTCTTCATTGATGTCATTGCTCGCAATGATCGTCAGAGTAGAAAACCAAGGCAGCTTAAAGCTAATAAAGCAATTTATCAGACCGTGATGTACATTAAACGTAGAAAACATGGAAGTCGGAATAGCACGAACATTCACCTTTCAGCTATTTTGGAGAAAGTAGTTCTGGTTACGTTGGACAAATAGGCCAGATCCCCGCTGTCGATGCGAACTCCAATGGCCTTATAGCCGAGATCGTTAAGTGTCAATGCAACGGCGCAGAAGTTGAGCAGGCCGCTCCTAAAACCATGCAAAATGTATGTTAGTGTGCTGGGAAGCTGGCCATCGACTCTAGTTCATTTTTGAGATTTGGAAAAGGCAAGATGCAGTGTATTTGCCCGCTCAGATAAAAGAAATGAGACTGAGCTTCTAATTTAAGTGAGTTTACTGAACTAGATTAGTCAGAAGTGAAAATTACCGGAATTGAGTGTCTCGGCACACGCGGGTGCTTGTGAGACAGGATTGTCGTGAACAGGGGTAGTTTCTGCAGGCAATAGAGGGAGAGGTACAAAGTGTTAGATAGAAGGGCGCCTGTAGGAAGTGCAGGAGAATAGTGCGCACAACCAACATCTCTCTGCTTCTTAAGGGCTCGACTGGGCTACCAGTTCGAGCCCTCGGGTTTTGTGCTGCTTGCGAAGCAGGGAGAATTGGTCCAAAGTCGTGTAAAGTTTTCAAGTGACATTAAAACCCCAATTTGCAGCCATCCCAAGGAAAGAACATTTCCCCAAACACGAAGAACACATTATTTGACTAGTGTTTTGGAATTTTTGAGAACTTTGTTGTTCAATTTTGCAAATAATAATTATTATTTGGAGTAAAGCTAAGAATACTATCTAGAATAAATATTAAGATTAATATTTTAATGTCAACAGTAAAACCAAAATAAAAATCTATATTGGGTTAACAATTCCCTAAAGTTCTCGAACACTAAGTTTTTAAGGTTTTTCCAAATCGGTTTCAAGTAAGATATGGTGTTAATACCTAACCCCTTAAATGTATAATTATAGTGCAAAAATATGGTCTGCATAATAATTCTGAGAAATTGGGAGATCATCGTGGACTCTTTTCAGCAATACAGATAAAACTTTAAAATATTACTTAAAAGGGGAACAATAATTTATAGACGAATTTCATTAAATTCAGTAAATGTAAGTTGTTTTTTCTTTCGGCTTAATATAAAACTTATTAATTTGATAATATGGACAAAAAATAAGACCTTAGGACATTTGTCAAAAAGAGGGATTGACATTAAAGTTTGAATTTGGATGTGCATCAGATGTCTGCCCGCTTCTCAGCCAATGATTATGCATACAGCAACATGCCCAAAAAATAAGGGTAACATCGGAAAAATACTACCCCTGATAAGCAACAATGACAGCACTTTGCCGCACCTTATAACGTCGTAAGTATCGATGAGTGCCAGAAATCCTTCTGGAAACGCAATGGCAAATGATATGAATGCGGCAAGTTCACCGTCATTGGATTCCTCCAACAGAACGTGCAGAAGATCAGACAACTGCCTCCGCCATTCTAAAGCTTTCTCAACCACGTTCACCTCAGTATTTGGACTGGAGCGCACTTTCAGAGTCTGAAATTATATAATAACTTGACGGCACCCGTACACACGGAATGGACAAATATCAGAAGCATGCAAACCGTGTCATTATTTCCTGCGCATTCCACCATTGCATGATTTAAGAATGGCGCTACAGATTTTTCCACTCCACTATTTTGACGGTATAATTATCATGAGATGGCAAAATTCTTGCTTGAGCGTATGTGATAGTTGTTTGGACAGGGTCATCCTAATCATGGAATGGGCGAATGCCAATCCAGCGACAAGTTGCAAGTGCCGAACTCTTCAAAATGAAATGCAAACTCACTCTTACACAAAGTTCGTCCAGAGTAGAGAAAGAAGTAACATACGCATGGGCGTGAGTACCGCTCACTGGGATCTTGAATAGCTTACCAGCAAGAACGTTGCTAGTGGCATCAAATCCTGAATTAAGAAAGAATTTAATCAGAGAAGGCAGTAGAAGGCATGAGAAAACAACCAAAAACAAACGTTTGCAGCTACATGTAGTATGGATATACTGTTAATGTCTTGATTTAATTCTGGGTTCCAGCTCCAGACCTGGAATACCTGGAAAAGTCAGGGAACCTGAAAGTGTCTGAAAAAGTCAGGGAAATTCAGCGTATTCATGTTGTGGCGATCCAAAATGAATGTTTCCACGTGGTTAACTCAGGGCCTATTTTAATTTTTTTTTTTAATTTTTACAATAGAAATTTTTCACCGATTTCAGAGGAAATTTGAAAAATTTTTAACCTTTTTTGAGGACATACTTACAAAGTTTTTAACCGATTCCGAGGATAAATTTGCAAAATTTTCAACAGATTCCAAGAACAAATTTGCAAAATTCTGAACTTTTTCAACAGAGTACAAATTTTCTACATTTTCCGAATACAACTTCATTATTCAAAATTTGTTCATGCCAATTTTGTAAAAATTAAAAACAAAATCTTTTATTAATTTTGCAACAATTTCAAAATTGTCCTTAGTGAATTTTGAAAAATATTGAATATTGTCCTGTATAATTTTGCAAAATCGTGGATAACATTGACATATGTCAATTTTGACTTTGTCATTGGTAAAGGAAATTTGTTTAAAAACCTGAAAAAGTCAGGGAAGTTGAAAATAAAATTTTTGGGGGAACCCTGCAATCTGTCTCAGGTTTTATATCAACTAGCTATTGACAACCTAACAGAAAAAAGGACGTCTGTCACATCACATGAATGCAGCAGCAAATCAAAGCATGTAAAGACAGCAAATTATCTGATGCATTTTTTTCAAGAGAAAAGTCTTTCCCAAGAGCTTCAACGATTTGCTGGCTGGAGTATCTATACAGATCTGTAGTTGTTGATTATTTCCATTGTACATGTTTCAATTTCCGTCCCTCCTAAGGATGTTTACTTTCCACAGACGTATTTATAAAATATCCGTGATGCAATAAGAATATCAATTATCTTGTATGGGTGTTGTCACGTTTTGCTTGCAAGGTCATCTTGGCCATTTGCTAATCAGCTGGTCACTCCTTTTTTTCAATGAAAATATACAATTGCTGCATTATCAAAAAATGTGCCAGATTCCACAAGATCAGCCGATTTTTTTATGATGGCATTTGCAATGCCAACAACGAAAAAAATAACTTGAAACCAATGAAATTGGTGCGTTCCAAACGATGTTATTTTTCCACCACATGATTTCAAAGGAAATCTGAAATAAACCAGTTCGGGGTTTTTCCATCGAGCTAGTAAATATTTTCATTTGTGAGGTTGAAATAACTAAGCTTTGAAAAGTTCATACGAATGCCTTTTTCGTGGCTACATATTAAACAAGTAATGTATAAACTACTATTTTGCAGTAGCAAAAATTAACTTTTCTGCAACTCTAAAAATGTTTCGCCGATAACACCATCCCTGCCATTTCGTTGGATTTTACAAATTATAAGAAATAAAATTTGACATGCCTCCCATGTAAGAATACTTGGATGCGGACAGTCCACCGTCAGGGCCTTGAGCGCGGCGAAGACCAAATTCCAAGAGTTTGATGGCTGATCCAGCAGCCATACGATAACGTGCGGCATTCGTGGTGACTAGACTGCGGCGCCAGCACAAAAACAGAAATTATTAAGATTTTTCTTGGACGAGAAGTGCTTTGAAAGCAATACTGCCTCACCTCGCATAATTGACCAGTGTAAGTAGGGTTGTTTCGACGAGCTGGACAATGGGCAATGGCCCCTCTACTCGGATTAGCGGCGTACGAGGAAACACTACAGAGCCTTCGGGAATGGCATACAGAGTGATCTCACTGGCATCTAGGCTTCGCAGGAAAGGGAAAAACTCTGGCTCGGTTGTTGGTGGCAAAATCGTACGGAGATATTCAATATCTGGAAACGAGGACAACATGTAATTTTCAAAGTTGTATACCACTGGCGGTGAAGTGTTACAAATTGTACATACCACTGTCTGAGTAGTGAAAATTATGGAGGAATTTCAGGCATTCGTGCAAGCCGGCAAAGATGGTGAACTCTCCGTCGAACGGGTTTTTGCGGAAAAAGAGCTCGAACACGGCATGGACTTTGGACTTGTTGGCTCTCCAGTACGCATAGGCCATCGTTATCTGATATAGATCTGAAAATCAAATGATGCCAATTTTTTATATGAAGCTTGAATTTGTACCAGGAGTATCCATGTAAGTCATTTTCAAAAAAGCATTTTTGGGTAACGTGCACATGCTGCTATCCGCAGCTTTGAAGCCCAAAATGTGGATGAAGTTATCTGGAAATTAATCGCATTATTTCATAAATCAGTTATGTGCATCAAAATTGCTAGAGCAGCCCAAGCTATGAAGCAGTTAGTGAAGTCTTCTTCAGAAAATACATCAAACAACTTCAAGATGATTTTTTAATTCAAATCAAACTGTTCGAGCATACACCTCTAATGGTGCAGTTACTGAATGACAGTTTTCAGGTTTCCCCCAGACCTGGAAAACCTGAAAAAGTCAGGGAAGAATGACTTTTTTTGAAAAAGTCAGGGAAATTAAACATAGTCAGGGCCAATTTGGAAACATCTTTATATTTTCCGAGTACAAATTTGCAACAGTTTCTGAGGACAAAATCGCAAAATTTTCCACGTTTTCCAAGGACAAAAGTGCAAAATTTTCCACGTTTTCCGAGGACAAATTTGCAAAATTCTCCCGTTTTCCAAGTACAAATTTCTTTCTACATTTTCTTTCTATTTCTTTCAACAAAAACGTTCTACATTTTCCGAATAAAAAATTGTCAAAATTTATTCCTGCAAATTTGTTTTTTAATTTCTCTATTTTAATTTTCAAAATTTCATTAGTAAATTTGGAAAAATATTTTACAAGGTCGATTTTGGAAAATACGTCAATTATCGACATTATCATTGGTCAGGGAATTTTTTTAAAACCTGGAAAAGTCACGGAAGTTGAAAATGAAATTTCTGGGGGAACCCAGGTTTTGAGACGAACCAAGTGACTGATTTTTGTGAAGTCAAAGTAGGGACATCAAAAATAAAATTGGATTCATCGCAAATCTTATTTCATACTTTCTTGACACTGTTTTTCTGGAAATTTGGACCAACTGCCAATCTTATTCAGTGCCATATACAGGAATCGATTAGGCTACTGAAGCACGAATGTATGGGTGGCTAGTTTTTGTTTGTTTCGCAAATTGTATGACCATTCAAACAATTTTGCCAAGAATGACATCAATTTTTTTATTTCTGTATGCTCAATAAGAATAAACTTTAAGATAGCCCAAATTGTGAGCAAGGGCAATGGCACCTTATCAAATCCGATACAAGAAAACCGTTATTAAATGGTTTAATAGGTAGCCTACATCTTTTATCATCAATAAATAATACCTTTGATATTGTATATACAGCTCTAGACTTTATTTAACTTTCAAATTCAAACTTTTAAACAACTTTCAGTCTTTCATATATCATCTTAGTATGGGGATTAATATGTCTGCATGGTCATTCCACTTATGCAATCATACAGTTAAATGTATTTGTTAGTGTGTTAGTTTGCATGGCTAGAAAAAAAAAATGGACAAACCTGACAACTCTAAACTAAGCCTTTCTTCTCTCCAGCAATTGCAAGTGTTGAAACTTGTCGTCCTCATTTTTGCAATACCACAGTTAGCTCGTCCATCAACTACACTACGCATGCAGTAATATGATATTGACTAATGTGAAAACTATTAATTATAATCTTCGATTTATCGACTCCTTGAGTTTTGTCTAGATTTGATTGGGTTTCTTGTTTTTTCAATGGGTTAATCTATTGCTGCTATGAATATATTGCTAGCAATCAGCAGACTGGCTCCATTCCGATACTTCAATAAGGGTTTTTTCTATCAACTAGTTCTACAGTTTCTTTGAACAAGCCTTTCAAGGCTTCATGTGTAAAGAAGCTGGGTTATGAAAATGATCATAAAACTTAGTAAAATATACCAATGTATGCTACGTTCAGAGATGTTCGTGTCTTTTTTAAAGAAATGGTATTTGAGCTGCTGGTTCATCATGCTGACATTTACATTTTGTCGAGCATGTCTGAGGGTCCGCTGATTATTTTGAGTAACTTTTAGAGTTTTCATTTTTACTGTATATTATTAGATTTTAAAACTACAACCAAAACACTATAAATAATCAGGGTTCTCCCAGACCTGAAAAAACTAGAAACATCAGAGAATTGTCAGCCTTTTTCGAGGACATATTTGCAAAATTTTGAACCTATCCAGTGGATAAACTTGCAAAATTTTCAACGGTTTCCGAGGACAAACTTGCGAAATTTTCAACGGTTTCCGAGGACAAACTTGCGAAATTTTCAACGGTTTCCGAGGACAAACTTGCGAAATTTCCAACGATTTCCGAGGACAAACTAGCGAAATTTTAAACACTTTCCGAGGACAAACTTGTGAAATTTTCAACGGTTTCCGAAGACAAACTAGCGAAAATTTTCTCACTTTTATAGTAATACAGATTAGCAAGATTTTAAATGTTCAACAATTTCCGAGGATAAATTTTCAAAACTTTCAACATTTTCCGAAGGCAACTTTTTCTTGATTTTTTTTTTTCCAAATTATCATTAGGAAATGTTGAAAAATATTGAAAATTTTCTTGTGTCATTTTTGAACAATCGTGGATAACATTGGTATACTAGCACATGTATGTCAATTTTGGCATTTTCTCGGAAGATGAATATGAAATTTCTGGGGGAACTCTGAAAATGGTTTGTATTTCTACCTTCCAATGCATTTTTGTACCTTGCAATCATATCAATTTTTTAAGTTCATTTACAGGGTGGGTTGGAAGCTTTTTGGGGAACATAAACCTTTCATCCCTGATGGTGCTTCATGCAATCATGTGTAAAAACCGTTTGTGCAGTATCTCACGCGATGTCATCATATTGTTTAAATAATTGTAATCACAGCAAAATTGACCAAAATAACTTTTTCATTTTTTGCTAGCATAGCCTAAGCAATTTTGTTCTCACATTATAACAAAAAACTGCCCTTCGAAGTGAGCGGTGGGCAGTACCGAAACATTGCAATTATGTCTCACATTGCACTATATTAATCTCAAACAATAGAAAGCGTCGTGCGTTACCATGGAAACAGCTAAAAGCCATGTGAGAATCCTCGTGTTTTCTAAACAATTACTATTGATTTCAACGTGTATTGATCAGGAATAAAATGCATAATTTTGAAAAACGTAGCGGGAGGAAGCGGGCTTAGCACGAAATTGCAATCAGCTCAACAGGATATAAAAAATTGCACGAATTTATTGCTTGGAATTTCGCCAAATCAACTTATAAAAATGAAATCAATGAAGATGATTCCACAAAACACACAAATGAGCTGCAACTCTAGTAAACATGTACTGGAAACATCTTTTGTTAATTTCCTCGACATGCCCGTAACTTGGTTCATGACTCTGACTGTGATAAAGTTTTCTAAACGTGTCATAATACCCTGATCAATCGAATTTTTCAATGTCTACTAGGTTTATCAATCTGGCACTTTAAACAGAAATGTCATATTCAACCTCCCTGACTTTTACATGTTTTTTAAACAAATTTCCTTGAATAATTGCAATGTCAAAATTGACATATGCTAATGTCAACCATGATATTGAAAAATCAACATAGGAAAATTTAACAAAATTTGGAAACTTATTCGGAAAATGCTGAGCATTTTACAAATTCGTATTCGGAAAATGTAAAAAGTTGTGCAAATTGGTACTCGGAAAAGCTAGGCTGAACATTTTTTTAAATTTTTACTCTGAAAAGATTTAGAACTTTGTAAATTTCTCCTCGGTAACTGTTTGCAATTTTGGAACTCTGTCCTATAAAATAGTTGAAAATTTTGCAAATTTGTTTTCGTAAAAAGTTGAAAATGTTACAAATTTGTCCTCGGAAACTGTTGAGAATTTCGCAA
Organism: Megaphyllum sjaelandicum; assembly: GCA_034698745.1. Classification (NCBI taxonomy): domain Eukaryota; kingdom Metazoa; phylum Arthropoda; class Diplopoda; order Julida; family Julidae; genus Megaphyllum; species Megaphyllum sjaelandicum. Next base: position 14,277 of record JAQGBX010002852.1, read on the forward strand.
ATTTATGTTGGGAAAATTTTTAAAAGTTTGCAAATGGACCCTGAGCTAACCACGTAGAAACATTCATTTTGTACTGTAACAACATTATTACGTTGAATGTCCTTGACTTTTTCAAAATAAGTCATTTTCCTCTGACTTTTCCAGCCATTTTCAAGTTCTCTGACTTCCAGGTTTTCCAGGTCTGGCGAATCCTGTAACGATTCTGATAATTTTTATGTGTTGCACTTCCTCATTTTCCAGTTCATGTAATCTGATAAGTTCTTAAAACATGAACTTTGAATGTGATAGTTCGTAATTTTGGATAGTATCTTGCTCACATGCATGTATGGCAATGACGTTTCGATTTCTATTGCTTTATCAATAATCAGGTACGATAAACTGGCAAATACCAGTACATCCGACAACTATTCTGAAAATTATAAAAGAAAACTACCCGTATTTCTGATTTTACTACAATGAACTATCACCGTCAATAACCTGAGATATTGAGCACATTGCAGCGTAGCCAAGGACCCAATCATTACAATTTGCAACAACTGGATCCAAAAAGCTACCCTAAGTACTATGCATATTTTCAAAAATTATTTCCTCATTTCCATATCCTTTCTAAATACAACTGTGAATTTTGTTATCAGGAATCTGGCATACATAGCATAAATGTGTCAACTCTGTTGAACTAAAAATATGCAATAGTTCTTGTTACAATGAAATTAACCAGATAATGTTCCACAGTGTCAAAACCACGGAAATGTATTTCGCACTTGCATATTTTATCAAAATCTATAAATAGCTTAATTACATAACAGGATATGTAGCATTTAAAGCCTGGTCAACAAATGCCGTTATCCCTATTATTGCCAATTGATTGTTTCTAATGGGTGTGACCAAAGTTACAAAAAAAAAATACAAATACAAATACAAATATGATGCTATAGTTTAAATTTTGAACTAAAGTTTGAATTTACCTTATATTTCAAACAAGACATTAATAATGCATGAAATGCAGGATTTCAAATCATATATTTAAATATTTGGCACCTGCAACTCAGAATCGAATAAGAAAAAATTCTATTTGCAAACTATTTTGCAATAGCAAAGTTCCCCCAGAAATTTCACATTCAACTTCCTTTGTCTTTTTAACCAAATTTCTCTGACCAATGACAAAATTGACATATGCCAATGTTATCCACGATTTTACATCGATATTTTGCAAAATTAACGTGAAATTGTTTTTTAAATTATACAAATTTGTATTTGAAAGTATTCCAAATTTATACTTGGAAAAGGTAAATTTTGAAAATTTGGTTGAGAATTTCGCCAATTTGTTCTCAGAGTCAGTTGAAAATTTTGCACATTTCTCCTCGGAAATTGTCGGCAATTTTGCTCATTTGTGCTGGAAAAGGTTGAAAATCTTGCAAATTTGGCTTCGAAAACTGTTAGGAATTTTACAAATTTGTACTCGAAAATAGGTTGAAATTTTGCAAATTTGACCTCAAAACTGTTAAATTTTTTTGGCAAATTTATCCTAGGACAAGATTGCAAATTTTGATAATTTATCCTCTGAAATTGGTGAAAATTTTGCGAAATTGTACTGAACATTTGTGAAAACATTTGCAAATATGGGCCCTGAGCTAACCACGTAGAAGCCTCCCTGACTTTTCCAGGTCTGGGAGAACCCTGGATAGCAGCTAGTTTAATTTCTACGAGCTCGTAAATCGTTATGAGTTCTCGCAGTACAAATAGGTCCTGCACCGTGCATTTCTAGCCTTCTTACAACCGGTAACCGGAAGTACTCCAGTATGAATGAGATGCCATCAATGATTACATGTCAATGCACGTCAGAGAAAATAAAAATGATAGTGAAGAGATAGTTTCTTTATCACAAAAAGAAATATTCTAAATAGGTCAACCATTTCTTATCAACTTGATGGTTTTTTTTCTAAAAACGTGTCGCGTGCGTCCAGTTTAAACAGCGATTGCATAAGTCTTGCAGCATCTAGCGATCCCAGTCTCGGACACCTCAATAGTGATTTATTAGCCTAGGCCTGCCCAGGTATGCTAAAAAGCTTTTCTAAAAAAAAGGAACATGAGTTATTTTAAGGAATTAAAGTTGGCTGCAGATATCGACTGCTTAGATTCGATCAGCGCAACCTAACGTTTCCAAAACTGAATTGTATGAATGATTAATGGCCAAACTGGGGCACACTGCACTGGAATTTCAATATTTAATAGGAGCACTTGTCAGCTATGTCTGATGAGAGTTCTGGAAAGGTCATTTTTTTCCCCTAGTCAATGGCAAGTTCAAATGAAGGCTATAAGTTCACCTTGACATGTCTTACGGCGGAAAGTACAAGGTGCACCGGTGAATTCCAACACCTTTATTCAGTATTCCGAGCATTACTCACCAGTCAACAAAGGCTGGACTATGGCATTGATGGGCGATGATGTACAGCTCATCTCATTGCTTTTACAGCAGTGGCTGCAGGAGCTCATTCCGTTGGTTTCCACTTGATCATTCATTGTCACCTCGTTTTTAACGTCCATATTTGGTCCGTCGTGTTTCCTTCGTTTGCTTTTTTGATGCTGCACTTGCGACTTCTTCATTCGAGGCACTCTTATTTAACGGCAATCTCGAAATAACCGACTCGACTATTTGATCATCGTCGAACAACTGTCGTCTGCGGGGGAAAAATCCAAGAGTCCGTGACGTCACTTACTAGTTACGGCATAAACACAAAACATGGCGGATTACCATGGCAACCGTGACGTCAATAACCTGGCGGCTCACCTTGGTAACGGTAATATTGTGACGGTAAAGGTATTGATAAAAAAAAATAGTTTTTACGGACATGTATAGGGACAACAAAAAATGCTGAAATGGGAAATCAATTAAAAAAAACGGAAAAATTTAGTTTCAGGGTTCCCCCCAGAAATTTCATATTCAATTTCGATCCCTGCGACAAAATTGACTTTTATGCCGATGTGATTCGATCACGCGATTTTGAAAATCGTGTTTTAATTTGCATCGATTTTGGCAAAATTCGGAAAATTTATTGGAAGTTTTGTAAAATTTGTACCCTGAAAATGATGAGAATTTTGAGAATTTCTCCTCAGAACCTGTTGAAAGTTTTGAAATTTTGTACTAAAATGTTGAGAATTTTTAAAATTTGTCCTAAGAATCTGTTGAAAGTTTTGAGAATTTGTACTCTGAAATGTTGAGAAGTTTGAAAATTTGTCCTCAGAATCTGTTGAAAGTTTTGAAATTTTGTACTCTGAAATGTTGAGAATTTTGAAAATTTATCCTCAGAGTCTGTTTAAAGTTTTGAATTTTGTACTCTGAAATGTTGAGAATTTTGAAAATTTATCCTCAGAATCTGTTGAAAGTTTTAAAATTATGTACTCTGAAGAGTACAAATTGTTGAGAATTTTGCAAATTTGTCCTCAGAAACTGTTGAAAGTTTTGAAAATTTGTACTCTGAAATGCTGAGAATTTTGAAAATTTGTCTCAAAATCTGTTGAAAGTTTTAAAAATATGTACTCTGAAACGTTGAGAATTTTGAAAATTTGTCTTTAGAATCTGATGAAAGTTTTGAAAATTTGTACTCTAAAATGTTGAAAATTTTGCAAATTTGTCCGGAAACGTCGAAAATTCATAAAATAGAAAGTTATGTGAATTGAAATTGGTCAAATAGAATTAAATAAAAAGATAAAAAAAAGGAAAAATGCAGTTTCAAGGGTTTTTCCAATGCCTTTTCCAGGTAACAGAGGTTTTTAAATAAATTTCATTGACCAGCGACAAAATTGAGTTATGCCGATGTTATCCATGACTTTGCAAAATGTGTTTAGCATAGATTTTTACTAAATATACTAATTGATGCAGGAAAATTTTTAAAAATTAGCATAAACATTTTTTGGAAAATTTTAAAAATTTGTATTCGGAAAATGTTGAAAGTTTTGAAAATTTTTACTCTGAAATGTTGAGAATTTTGTCAATTTGTCCTCAGAATCTATTGAAAATTTGGCAAATCTGTCCCCGGAAACGGTTGAAAATTTGGCCTCGCAAAATGTCGAAAACTTTGTAAATCTGACCTCGGAAAGTTATCGAAAATGATACACGTTCCTACTTACATTTTTTTAAAAAAAGTTTGCGAATGGGCTGTGAGCTCATGAGCCCATAGAAGCATTAATTTTGGATTATGATGCTTGAATTTCTCTGAGTAAGAAAACGGTGAAAAGAACACACTATGATGAAGCTGACTTCATAAAAGAGAAGGAATGTATAATTTCAGTTCGTAACTCAAGCAAAAATTAAAATTTCATCTATTAGCCACTTTCCGGGACCAACAGAAGGGTCATAAATGGGAGGTGCTTGAAAACACGAGTCCACTGCATTTCCTATTTTCAAAAAATAACATTTTGAACAAAGCATTAATGGACTTTATGCAGGTTTTTTCAGCATGCGTATATTCATTCCATTGGCGAAAATTACCCGGAGGCAGCTCTTATATGGCGAACTTGATTGGGCCCACTTGTGCAGTGCAATTGGCTAGCCAGTGCGACCGGAAGTCGTGAAATTTTTGGCGCCGTGCAAGCTCATGACGTCACCGGTCCGCCATGTTGGATACACT
>JAQGBX010002853.1:0-18902 GCA_034698745.1 Megaphyllum sjaelandicum
TCAAAGCAATCGGTAAAGAACTTTCGGAGAAGTAATACGAGTAACAAAAGCAAATTTACATTTTTATTTATATAGATGCTAATGTATTTAAGAGAGTTTCAGTGTCGTTATTTTTATCACAATTTAAGGGGTTCTTTGACGTTATTTAATTGAGAAATACTGTCTTAGAATTGTGACTAAATTGTGTGAATTTTATGCTTGTTGATTACATGACCTTCCATGGATTTTGACGTAGCAGATAGTTTAAACATTAGTATCATCATATCATATTTTGATTCTTTTTGATGCCAGTGTGAAACCGGACTCACTAATGTTAATTTTTTTGCACAAGTCTTATTGAGCGTTTTATTTTTCTTTCATTCTTAGCAACAAGGTTCGTCAGTCAATGGTACTTCAAAAGTCCAAATAGAAAATTTAGCCCAAGCTACTAGTGATGTACAGCTGAGAAAGCTTTGCCAGTCTATTGGTCCTGTAGAGGTTAGTTTTATCCATTTTCTTTGGCATTTATATTTTTTTACGTGATCTTAATGGGTGTTGAAAATTGTTTCAGAGTTTAAATCTTTATAAAGATCAGAGACGTGCCTTGGTAAAGTTTAAGAATGTACAACATGCTAAAGAATTTATGAACAAGTATCAAAGGTATGTTTTCAATTATGTATTTCCTTTTTTCACCAAACATAAAGTCACCAACTACATTCTTGCAAACTTAATTAGCTAAAATTTGTTAGAAAAATATAATAATGACATGCATTTAAAGTGGTGGTTAAGAAAATGTCATTTTAAAAATGAATTTTACTTATGGTTATCTTGTTCAAAATGTAAACTGGTTTTCCATTGTTTATTAAATTTGTTATTGCTTTATGGAGAAATGATTTAAGAGTCGTTAGTTGTTATAATCAAAAATCGATTTTAATTTATAGAGAAGGAAAGTGTTTTTTTTATTTTTATTTGAATGTTAATTGTGCTTTATGTTCCGCTCTTTCAAGGCGGATGGTTGATTTGTCTCTTATCGCCATTTCATTGGTTTCATGATTGCGCAGTCATATGGTGAATCCACTGAACATGTTTGTACATATTAAACGAAGACAAGGTAGGATCCATGGCCTGTTCCTACTTCATAAAATAGACTCGTCTGGATATTTTGCTATGGAGGATTTCGACATTTTTGAGAAATGTGAAGACAGTGCAGTTAAATTGTATTCATGCTGGAATCATGTTTATTTCTTGTATCCAAGTTTCATACTGTGGCTCTGTATTGCTGCTAGTGATGCATATCTGCTCACAGCTGCTGTGGCTGCTTCTGCTGCTAATCATGCATTGTTGAATTTAAAAAGTTCAGTGACGTTGTCCGTGCAAAGCGATATCTCTCTTCAATTTGGTCGCCACCAAATTCCTCGTTCATCAGCCAACATTAGCTCCTGTCATTTTATTACTTTTTCTTTTTTTTTAAATTTTCCATTAAGTTGGGCTTCAAAGTGGAATTCATGTGTCCTACGATGTTCTTCTCTAGCACTGTCATTTTTTGTAAGGGACATAATTTTTCAGTATTATGTCATATCCTTTAATACATAAATTGCATTTCATTGCAAAGTCTGGGTCAGCATTTCCACATCGACTTTTTAATAAAACAGTGAAAAAAAGTAAAGTGACTATTAGAATAACTATTAGATTAAAACCAAGCCACTGAATAATTTTAAAGAAGAAGCTTCTTTCTCATTGCCTGGGTAGTATGATGAGCTGTATGATGAAATACTGTACTCAGTGGCAATGGACATACTATGTAGGATTCAAGGGAAGCCAAAAGATTTGAATCATGGCATTTGTTCAGAAATTGGTTTTGGCCTTTTTTGCAGTTTTCGATGAGTAATACATTTTTTAAATGTACAGGTGTAAGATATAAAATTAAATATTATCTCGCACAGGTGAGCAACCTCTGTCAGAAAAATTATGCTGGGCAGATCATCAACTTGATACTTAAAACTGACATAATGATTTTCATGTTTTTATACGTGAAAATTATTTTAATTTCAATTGCATTATTGAAAATAATAGGCCTACTGCACAATGATGAGGCAGTATGAAAACTACCCTTAATTGTGGGCTGCTCATCAACATGGTATTTGAAAACTGTCATAATGATAGGAAGCATGTTAGTTTGAAATTTATTTTAATTTAAATTGCACTATATCTGCCGGTGTTATTGGTGTAATGCATTCAGCATATTAACTTCAGTGGATCAAAGGAGGAAAACCATGACATGGACCATATGTCATGACCTGGCATAAGTTCCGAATGTGTTTAATGGCCCCGTTTTAAATTAGAAAAATGGTTAGTGTTGTATTTTGGCATTCTTCTTTACTTACTTTTACATATTGTGTTGTTTAGGGGAGGTCAGTAGTAGTTTTTTTATGAAATTATGCAGAAGAATAAATGTTTTTTTTATTAATACCGAAGACAGTTAATGAGACCAATCATGTTTAAAGCGAGAATGCACTCGCAGTAACGAACTGCATATTCTTGTTAAGGGTTTTGGGATTATCCTTTGAGGACCTAAGCAAAAAATGTACAAGGTCATTTTATTTATCTATTTGTGAACTATTATATCTACTGGAACAGTAATATAAAAGTGCAATTTTAGAACTTGATTTTTACAAATAAAATTTCTGCAGAAAGTTTAAAAACTCCACAACTAAGCTTGAAAAGTTCTTTGATAGACTTGTCCCTATACATGACTTTTAATGATGAATTTATCATTCACTGCATATTCTCAACAGTTTTAATAACTTTAGCTACTTATCATAAAGAAGTAAATCGGATGATAACATGAATTCCTTGTTTTTGTTTTGTGATAGCCCATATTTTGTCTATTGTATTATGCTACTCATGTTGACGTATTAATAAATGAGGATTTAAATGTGGCGACCGTAGCTGTGAGAAAATTAATCTTCAATGCATGAACCCCTTTATTTTGATCAGCTGAATATTTCAAAAGCAAACTTGAGTTGGATTCGCCTGTTTAATTGGGTACCCTTTACATACCTAAATGTTTTGTTATGCTGTAAAATGTGGATTTAGCCGTTCTATGAATTTCTGCATACATTAGTGAAACTAGTTCATCAACATTCAATCCAACATGGTTTGAATACGTACATGTAGGGAATTTGATGATCCCTCACATGACAAATTCCAACTGATTATTGACTGAATTAATTGGAGGTGGTAGAAATTAGTCAAGTTTCTGTTTGCATTGATAAATACGATGTGCTTAATTTACCTACAGGATGTGAACTTTTCAGTTTATTGTTATCTTTTTTCCTTATCCAACTTAACGTTGGAATGTGGCGATAACTAACTAAAGAATTTACTGTACGTAATTTCATTGTTTTGTTCCATGCAGAAATATTGAATTTATGCTCTGCATTTTATATTCGGTCAAAACATTTGTTATTGATTTCTGCACAATTGTTTAAAAATTAGATTGATTTAAGAACGACAATAAGCTAAGGATATCAGCATCTACAGATAGAATACTCATTGTCATTGAATGTGCTGCATACATTGTTTTAATGCGTAAGGAGTTTTTATGTTTGCAACTTATCTCATCTATTGATTTTAATTACTGTTCCTGTTGCACATAATAGTTATTTTCGCTGTCAGGTCGACTTTACCACTCATATATTTATACATTTTATCATATAAGAGGTATATTTTGATAGCCTATATCCTCTACTGAAGGATAATATCAAGTTATCATTTACCCGTTGGATTGTGTTAGGCGGAGTTCTGCACATTGTAGAGGTAGAAAATCCCAACAGATTCGTCTAATTAAAGTTAGACAGATTCAATTATTTTCATTACCCTACAGTCAGTACATACTGTACATGTACAGTACCATTTGGCAGGGGGTTGTTATGCATGTTAAGTTTAACTAAACAGTCTCGTCATGAAGGACCCCAACATCATCATTAGTTTTCCTTGAATTAGGGATGAACCTTGCCTAAACAAAAAGTACAGGTTGGGTTATGAAGACCGTCATGACCGATTTGATATACAGTAGGAACTACATGTTTTCTAGCATTGGGAAACCACCTGTAAGGATAGACACTTAACCCATGAATCGAACCCGCATCTACCGAATGCAAGGCGAGAATTCCACATTTCAACCACCTTGCTTGGTAAATTGGTGCTCAATTAATGTTCAGAAAAGCATGTTGAGAAGTTTGACAAGATCATCATATTATTCTTTGATGGCAGTGGTTTTGATCTCCCTTGTAGGCAAAATTTCCTGGTGGTGACGCCTTCACATCCCCTGGCACCGGCACAGATGGTTGAGAGGCAACTCTTTCGGTTGAGAGTTTAAACCGAGGTTCCGTGTAGATCCGGTTTGATCTCTGTATGTTAAAGATACCTCTTGTGGGGGCGTAAGTCCCTCTTCGATGGCAAAATTCCCAGGTAGATGATGCTGACACATCCCCTGGCATTGGTGTTTAGCTCTCAAGTGCAGAAATAGGCAAACGTTAAAAATCCACCAAACAAACAAACGAAACACGAGTTTCCACTGATTCAGTGATACAACCCTAACATGGGCACATCCCCACATGATAAGGACTTGGTTCTTTATAACTGGCGCCCAACGTGGGGCACATTAATCTCGTCATAAGTGGTTCTGATTTAGTTGTCTTTGCTCTTTAGAGGATTGTATAGTTTTTACCGAGAAATGCATCTTCCCTCTGCATTCCGAATCCTATGTTTCAATATCTTCCATAGTTTTTATTCCAACTTACATAGGCCTATAAGAAGAACACACAGAAGCTTATTTAAAGATATCAGCTCCTTGAATTTGCTGCCTACATTGTTACAATCATGAACGTGTAAGCAGTTTTTTTGGTTGCAACTTACTTCAACTATTGAATTTTATACTGTTCTTGAATTTCCTGCTGCTCATCGTTGTGGAAGTGTTATTCTATGCAGGGAAAATGCATAATAACTTTCCTATTTGTGGCCTATTAAGGTATTGGTTGTGGCCAGGTTCTTGAATTATTTAAGGACCTTTTTAAATTCCTGTCAATGTTTTCTAATTCCTCATATAAGTTTACTTATTTCTGTTACATGCATAAGTAAAAAGTTTTACTCTTTTACTGGAAGAATGTATTCATTTATTTTAAACCCTTCAGATTTACCAAAAATAGAAATACAAAAAGGGTCGCTTTTACCGTGATATGGCTGAGGAATAGGAACTCCTACAAGTATTCAGCGCACAAAATACACTTATATTACTAAACTGTCCAGTCTTGGAAAACCAGTTTGTTGCACTGGAGAGCAGTTGTTGGCACTAAAGCTTTAGTGATTGTTGAATTGCAGCAGTTGTTTCAGCAAAACGTTGGGTTGCAACAAATGTTTAAGCAAAACGTTGATAAGTTCTCAACACAGTTCATCTTTTGTTTTCTCTCTTCTTTTTTCTCCTTTTCCTCGGCTCTCCAGAAAATGCTCAAAATCTTTTCTCTTATTCTTTCTGCTTCTCAGGATTTACCAATAAAATCTATCCCTGTTATCACCGTCACCATTACTCTACCAATCACAATCATCACCTCAAATTCTCAATTTCACATTTTATTTTGTTAATTATTATTCTTTCGTGGTTTCCAATTAATAGTCAAAATACGTTAAAACTTATCATTTACATCTCAATTGAATGTTATCAATTTATTGGCTAGAAAAAGGGTTATTTATTGCAGTGGATTGCGTCCCCAAAATGTGTGTTGTTTTATTACAGTAATTGGAATTCATAATTGAAGAGCAACCTAAAGGGTAACGGTGAACTGAATATTAGGTAATAACAAAAAGAAAACACATTCTTTCATTTTTTATAATTAACCCAAATGGATGGTAATTAATATAGTCTATATGTATATATATATATATATATGCATTAGTGCAATGTTATGTCACTGGTACCATCAGGTGACATCGTTAGACATATTTTGGCCCTAAGTAGTCGACTAGAGCGCAAAAGTTCTAGCCTACTACTCAGGCATTGCAAACTGTAGATTTTTTTAAGTTTAAAGTTGATTTTCATTCATCATTGATTTTCCCCGGGTTTTACCGCAAAATGTTTTTAAATATGTAAAATGGTTGAAAGGCAGAGTGATGGATAGGTTGGCAGAAGGAAGGAACTGAATAAAACAGGGTTGCAAGTGTTGTCTAGGGGTCATTGACTCTCCAAGTTTGGTCTAATCCCTTTCTCACTATCAGTCTGGCCTTTTAACAAGCCCAGGTTATTTTTTTAGCCATCTGGTCCAATGTGCACCTATAATGGATGATTTGGGGCTGCTTTTAGAATTTAAAATTTATTCTACATCGTGGATACTTTTCGGATTACATGAACTCATTGGTCCTACAGTATACTATACGAGTGTAGTTCTTTGAATATTCTCTTTTCTTTCATATGCTACATTTACTTATATATACAGCATAACAAAGCTTTTCCTGTAATTAGAATTGTACATTGTTAACCATAGTACACAAAATGGTTTGACATAACATGCCATGACATGACAAACAAGCTGCATGTGTGCAACTTTTTACTTTTGTCATAAAATATTGCTAGGACTGGGGGTATTTTTGAAAATGTAAGGAAATGCCTTTTAGAGAAATTTGGCTGATGCATTTTACTTATTATGACAAGATGTGACTTTGATAGTCTTTCGGATTTTAATTTAGTCAGTATGTTGCCGTTGTTGATTTTCTCCCTGTTATTCTCTTCATACTTCACTCAGTAGATCCTGTATTTATTCGATCCATTAATTGTTTAGTTTACGGCGCTTTTTAATTGGGAAAACAGCGTTTTCACAGAGAACGACAAGCTTACAGTTTGCTTACTGATCAAATACTGCATCGCCAATTATATTTTTTGTATAGGCCCTAATGCATGTTGTGTTATAAACATTAGTTGATGAACAATCTCAGTTTGTCGAACGAAATGCTCAGCTGATGCAATTTGAAAGTATCCACCACCCCAAAATGTTATTTTAAGAAGAATGAAATTGTTGTTTATTTCAGGGTAAATGAAGGCGCGTAACACATGCGCGTTTTCTACTTGCGTTATTTATTGCCGTGTCTGTGATATTTTAAATCTTGGGCCACTTTTGGCTAACATGTTTTTCGGTATTCTTTTACAGCAGCATTCGTCGGATAACACAAGAAAATAATTTTATCCATTCCTTTGTCGCGATAGTTTATAGCGCCCATTGAAGTTTTAAGGCAGTGCTTATTTTAGTATGGATGTTTTCCTGGTATCCAGGAAAAACAAGGAGTATCAGCACGAAAACTAACAATTTCAATGGAAAGATCGATTTTTAATGCCTAATTAATCGTTTTGGGGACTCATTGTTCCCAACCAAAAAAAATTTTGAATTCTGCTTTAGCTGTTTTCAGATGGTAGCATAATAACAATTTCCACTGACCACAAGTCATAGTTTTTTATGGCAAACATGCGGTTTATTTGTTGAAGTGAAATCTGCATGATAATAATTCTTAGAAAGTGCATGGTTTTCAGGCCCAATATAGTTAATTCTACGATGCTAGATTATATGCCATAACTATGTTGGCTGCATTCAAAACTGTTTACCTTAATACGGCATCTCATTGGTATACATTTGCAGCAGGATCAAAAAATGAAAATTGAAGGGCTAAACATATCCCTTACCCGCAGTGTTTTATTGCAACATTTTGTTTTTAATGTTGAATTTCCTATGGTCAGTTTTTGTACATCAGCACATTGATATATGATAGTTGAGTTTAATGACTATCTCAAGTATGGATCTCTAATCGCCTACACTGTGCTTTTTGTTAAGTTTGAAAAAATTATTCGGAAAATTGCCAGGATACCCATTTAGATTGGGCAAATATAGCATATTAACTCTAAATGAGAAAAGTATTATGAATACTTTTCATAAATTGGTGATCAAGATGACCCCTTCGTTTCTACATATTTTTAATGGTATGTTTGGTTTTTTTGCTTATATGCATACCAAATATTTTGTAAAGATTTTTCACGTTATGATAGTTATGTGCTTTCTTTACCTTAGATTGCAGCATTACGATAAGATTATATATTTCTCAGGAATTTTTTCAAAGTATTTTTAAAATATATATTTTTATAGAATTTTATTATTTTTTTTTAAAGTAATAATCTTAAAAGTGTTATACAGAGCAATTAATAGAATAGTCAATGAATTTAGGAAATGATTAGGGTGGATTTCCGAAAGGTTTCATCAATCTACATTTTGTAGATTGATCATCTCATCCAGTTCGCACAATTTCTAGTCAATTTTAAGCAAAGTACAACGCACCTCTCTCAGTTAAGTTTGGATGTTATACAGACTAATTAAAAACAATCGGTCCGTTTTTACCAGCATTAATTACAGCCACGTGTATATCAGTGCTGTTATTTTTTTATTTCAAATTATTTTAAGCTGGCCACCTGGATTAGTTAATGAGCTAACACCTTTGCATAGCTCCTTATATAAATGCTAGGTTGACTTCATTTCCACCAGTTAAGAACTGTTTCAATCTGCAAATAAATTCATTTAAGGGCATTAATTACAATAGTTAGGACTTGATTAGTGCAGAAAATCGAATCGTGACCAACCATTATAATTTTTACAGCCCATTAATTGTCTTCGTAAACTCATCAAAATGCACACCCCGTTCATGTCAATAATGATGTGAATTGTGTGCAAAATGAGGGTTTATACTACTGTAGGTCGTTAATTCTTAGGGCACTTATTGGACTCAATAGGTTTTACTTAACTGATAGTTTAAATGTCCTATCCCACTACATTAAATAATCCAATAGTTTCAAGCAGTTTCTCTAAACTCCGGTGCTGTAATTACCAGTTAAACTTCAAGAACAATACGACGAATCTAAAGCGTGAAAACTTAATTCACGTTTTTCAGACAGAAAAACTGAAAATTTCTGAAAATTCGATTTTCAGACAGGACTATTAAGTTCTCTCGTCATATCTTACTTTGGGAGAAAGTAAATTGGAAATGATGTATACTCCGACAGGCTTGTGTATTGATTACTTGCTAAAACATAGGAAAATAAACGGCGTATTTTGCGTATTAGCTGAACAGGGTGGCCACAGGTCAGGGAAGTCAGGGAAAAGTCATGGAAAAAATTGTGGTCAGGGAAGTCAGGGAAATTTGTGAGTGGTCAGGGAAATTTTTCCAAATGAAATCAAAATGCACTCCTTGCACTCAGTCTGCTAGCAATTCCATCCCCAATACTCTTCTGCTAGACTTTTAAGAAAATCTAGTGTTTTGTTAAGCTTCTCATTGTAATTGTTATTTTATTTGTCATTATGACAAAAAAATTGACATGCATTAACGAGTAAGTTTTGGTCAGGGAATTTTGTTTTTTAGTCAGGGGAAAGTCAGGGAAATTGAAAACGAAAATTTTGTGGCCACCCTGATACTCCTTTTGTACGTAATAATAATAATAATATAAACAAAAATTAGGCAAAGCAAGGGGCTTGAACAGGGTTCCCCCAGACCTGGAAAACCTGGAAAAGTCAGGAACTTGAAAATGACCTGGAAAAGTCAGGGAAGAATGGTTTATTTGGAAAAAGTCAGAGAAATTTAACGCAGTCGTGGCGATCCAAAATTAACACTTCTACAAGTTAAGCTCAGTTCCCATTTTCCGAGTAGAAATTTGCAAAAAATGTCCACATTTTTGGAGTACAACTTGGAAAAATTTCCACAATTTTCTACGTTTTCCGAGTATAAATTAGCAAAATTGTCCTCGTTTTCCGTGCACAAATTTTCAAAATTCTCCAGGTTTTCCAAATTCAAATGTTCCACATTTTCCGACGGCAAAATTGCAAAATTTCCCACTTTTTCCGGCCACAAATTTTCAGCATTTTCAGATTGCAAAATTTTTCCAATTTAAAAAATTTTCATCCAATTTTTTTTAAAATTTTTAAAAAAATTTCTACTTAATTTTCAAAATTATCGTTAGTAAATTTAAAAAATATTTTCCAGTCTCAATTTTGGAAAATGTTAAATTTCCACGTTGTCATTGGTCAAGAAAATAATTTTTTTTGAAACCTGGAAAAGTCAGGGAAGCTGAAAATGAAATTTCTGGGGGAACCCTGTTGAAGCTGGAAGAACTCTAGTTGGTGAATAAATGTTTATCCAGCCTGTTCTTGAAGGCATTAAAGCTGGGACAGCCGTCCAAAAACTGTCAAACCTCGTTAATACGAATTTGAAATGACGTCAAAATCTGTTCTTTTTAAACTGTAGTTCGTATTACCGGAAGATCCCTATACATCGGATCTCGTGTATCAGAGAATTCCCCGTTATGACGTCTTGTCTGGCCCAGCCATATGCCCCACCCTGGGGCATATGGCTGGGCCTCTCAAATATCTTTACCACCTCAGGCGCTAGGTATAATGTGCTTACATCAGGGATTAGGATGTGATGTGAGGACTCCAGAAGCCATGTCAAACATAGAGCAAATCCTCGAATTAGAAAGTTGGTCAGCGTTGCGTAATTAATGCAATAATAGTGCTCGTGACATTTATTATTGCACGCATATTTGACAACGTACCTGTTTTTGGCTAATGTGTGCATCCTCGCATAGCATCTATGCAAGGCAGGAATGCTACCACCGCGTTGTCAGGGGCTGGTCAATTGCACAATTGAATGCATTCGAGTCATGTCCTGCTATACAGTATTGCAGGTAGGTAAGGAGTATTAATCAAAAAATGTCGACAATTAGGACGTCCAATACAACTTTGTAATCCAAAGTTCATTTCATTAATGGGGAATGATTACTAGTAAAGATTAGAATTCAGTCGAGTTTTCCTGCCTCGCATAGATGCTTTGCGAGGATGCACGCATCAGCCGAAAACCAGGTACTGTACGTTGTCAGTTATGCGAGCAGTAATAAATGTCAGTATGAAATCGCGGTTAAATGACCCTGGAAAATACACCACGAATCTCTAATTAACATTTTCGCTGAGGTTTGCAAAAAATGATTATACGTTATCGTTTTGTTAGATCGTCTGCACTCTCGTTATAAGCCGCAGCGGCGAATTGAATTATTAATTATAGAATGACATGAATATGCGGCGTATTAAAAATGTGCTCGCACTAATGTATACACTTCAGGTAGATGAGTAAATATTAATTGAAATTCCCGAGAGCATTTTGGTTCGTAAATGTTATAAAGTGGAACTCGGATAAGTAGAAACCCGATAAGTAATCAAACCTTATCAATGCAAAATATTTCAAAGCACCGAAATTTTAATATACATGTACGATTTCTATGTTATATAAAACGCGAAAAATGAAAACCTCCTAACTGAAAAAAACCGGCTATGTGGCAATTATTTGCGAGCCCTATGTGCAGCTTTTGTGTGTATTTCAGACCGGATAAGTGGTAATCATGCCTCGTAGTATATAAAAATATTTGTCAACAGATAAAAGTACATTGGGCAGGATTTAACCCCTTCTTCGATGAAATTTTTCTTCTTACTGAAACAGGGTTCCCCCAGACCTATAAAACCTGGAAAAGTCAGGGAGTTCAACGATTTCATGTTGCGATCAAAAATTAATGCTTCTACATGGTTAGCTCAGGGCCCATTTAGCAACAATTTTACATTTTCCCAGTCCAAATTTTAAAATTTTTTCACGTTTTCCGAAGACAAATTTGCAAGTTTTTCGTCGTTTTCCGGGTAATAATTTGCAAAATTGCCCACGTTTTTCGAGGACACAATTTGCAAAATTCTCCACGTTTTCCGAGGACAAAATTGCTCACCTTTACCGAAAACAAATTTGCAAAATTGTCCGCGTTTCCCAAGTACAAAATGTCAAAAGTTTCTCGAGGGCAAAATTTGCAAAACGTTTTTACATTTTCCGAATACAAAGTTGTCAAATTTTCAAAACATTTCATGCAAGTTTTTTAATTTTTTTGTTTTAATGTTAATTTTCAAAATGATCATTAGTAAGTTTTGCAAAATATTTGAAAAAATATTGTCTACGTTTTCCGTGCACTAATATTTTCCGAGGAGAAAATTGCAAATAAATCCTACTTTTTCCGAGCACAAACTTTTAACATTTTCCGAAAATTAAGTTTTCCTGCAATTTTCAAAATTGCCGTTAATAAATTAAAAGAAATATTTTCCAGTTTCAATTTTTTACGTTGTCATTGGTCAGGGAATTTTTTTTTTCAGGGAAATTAAGTTTTCCTGTAATTTTCAAAATTGCCGTTAATAAATTTAAAAAAATATTTTCCAGTGTAAATTTTTCACGTTGTCATTGGTCAGGGAATTTTTTTTTTTTTTGAAAACCTGGAAAAGTGAGGGAAGTTGAAAATGACATTTCTGAGGGAACCCTGTGAAAACATGCTTTGTCCGCATGACTTCCGTTAATACCAATTACGGTTTAAAACGAGTAAGTTTTGAAGCCCCTTAAATTGAGATTCGTTTTATCGAGGTTCGGCAGTATGTTTTTTTAAGGTTTCCAGTTGCATGGTGGTTTATTTCTCACATTGTCCACTATAGATGAACGTCCGCTATTTTGTAACATGTCCGTTGCAATCGTTATCAAATCGATATTGCCACCATTGGATCATCATGAGGCATAACGGGAATCTATCATCATCGACATTTTTGCGTTCGATAACAACGCTAATTCGTACAGTTATAACACGAGAGTAACACTGCACATGTACAGGAAGTCGTGGCTGGTACGAATACTCATTCACCGCAATTGTCCCAATTCCCTTCTCCATTTCTCCGTTTGGGTCATTGCTTTTTTTATCGTGCCGTATCAATTGCCGTCTTTATTCAATATATATTTATTCGGTCTTTTGTTTCATGGTTTCCTTCGTGAAAGTTAATGTTGTTGACGTTTTTGTTGGGCTTTTGCAGCGTTAGATAACGTGGCTTTTTGCCAAATTTCCTCGGCAGACGGCCAATATGAATCGGTTGGATTCCAAACCTGCATGTGGAGCTCTGGATCCGAAGAGTAAAAACGGATCCAGATACGGGTCTGAAGGGGACAATAAATCCTGTACAGTATGTTGCGACTGTCTTTAAATCGAGTGGTTCTATGAGGTTTGATCTTTGACCGTGTTACGGGGGAAGCCGCTTAATTCGATCACGTTGGTTGCAGCGATTTTGACCGAAATAAGCGTCTGACTTTGCACGTTTACGTTACGTAAACACCCCTGACTTATGCGTTGAGCTGACCGAATTAACCTTTTCAGTCACCATGTCCCAAAAATGAGACATTTAAAAAAAAATCTAACCGCAAGGTGGCTTAGAGGTTAGCATTCTCGTCTTGCATTTAGTAGACCCAGGTTCGATTCTTGGGTTGGCTATCCTCGATTGTGGTTTTTCATGGTTTACCAAAATTCCTCCAGGCGAATGCTGGGATAGTTCCTATGTATTAAATCGGCCATGATCATCTTCCCATCCTAGTCTTAAAGTCCTGGTAATTACGGGGTAACTAAATTCTGATGTTGGGGTCATTCATCACCATGCAGACTGCTTAGTCTGACTTAAATTGTATATTGATCCCCCTGCCACATGGTACTATGTACTGACTGCAGGGTTAAGAATTGAATTGAACATTAGCGCCTCAGAAAATGACTTTTGTTGCACTGCAATGCTTCCGGGTATAGAGGAATAGCCCCTCTTTGAAATGCATGCTTGCAGTACTTCCTACTAGCATTTTTTTAGGACATTATTATTTATAGCATTTTGAAAACATGGAGCCACAAGCCCAAGAAATTAGTGATAATAGGCCTAAAAACAAAGTTTTAATGAATTTCTAATACTTCTAAGAACCTAGATTGTTGGGCATTTGTGACATTCCAGCAAGTGCGAAATTTGTAACCATTGACCCTTTCTGGATCATGAACAAGGATCCCATGATCTAAGTGCGGGGATATAGGGCATAAAGAGACGAAATTGTTCTTCAGGCTTGTCTTGTCGGTAAAATTGATCAAATTAATGCAATTTTTTAAAGCTCCAGATGTCCAATTCATGGAGATGCCAAAAAAGTACAGCATTATGTTAATTGTCTTTAATGACTTTTCCGACTCCATGTCGGCAACTTTGAAGTACTAACTGGTTTTTGGCATGATTATCCAAAAAGACAAAATGACTTTAACAGGTACTGCACTGGCTAGAATCTAATACAGTAAAAACTCGATTTTATGATCCTCTATTATATGAAAACTGTTTTATGAACGAGGCTACTGCCGACCATCCTGAGTCATTAGGTTTACGGTACTGAATACTATTTACAATTGTGCACGTTTTCCCGAGTATATACATGTATATTTCACAATTATCCACGTTTCCCCATGGACAAAATTCGCAATGCTTTTTACAATGTCCGAGGATAATTTTCCACGTTTTCCCGAATGCAAATTTTCAAGTTCCAGATCTTAAATTCAAGGAGATTCCAAAAATATCTATATATATATATATATATATAATCACTTCAATTGTTTTTAGTGACATTTGAGGGTGCACGGTCATAATAATGAACATTACACCGCACTTATGTACATGTAGACTGTAATACAAGTAGTAAAAAAGTACTGAATCATCATGTCCAAGGGTTAAAGCAAGATCATATCACGTGACTCATCCGTTATCTGGTCACTTTTTAAGGTGCATTGGCAATGTAAAAATCGCAAAAAAAGACAACGCACACTGGTCACTGTACACAATAGACAGGTGGTAATGGTCACTAAACAGAGCATTTTTATGAAGGAAATGTACACTAGAAAAAAAATACACAAAAAAGTGGTCAACGTAAACAGGTGATCACTTTTCCAGGTTTTACTGTATATACATGTAGTGCGAATGCTCGGAACTCAAATTCATTTGTCGTAACCGCGAAAATTTGTAATACCCGAATTCGGAATTCAACTAATCGAAGAAATGAACATGATATCCCCCATACCCTCCCTAGGACGGGGACTGGAAAGGAGTTTGCACTATCAGTATAATTCGCATAAAACGAGTTCTTAATGAGGGGCCACTGTACGACCGAAAAATTCAAAATCTGATTCTGTAAGTCTCGACGTATCCCACTCGACTGATCAGCTTTATAGATAGGACATTGTTACACGAAGTAGGCCTACAGTACAAAATGTATTGAAAATATCTGGAAATCTGTCTGCTACCGTTGAATGCGAAACAATTTGAGCGTCCGAGACTTATCCCATGCATTCTCCGAATACGATTAAGCTTATAAGTACGTGTATAATATAGGCTAGGGTATAGAACTCCCTATAAAGGGGAACTGGGCAAAAAATAAAAACCAAAACCGAGCCAGCTAGTGCCCAAATGTGTTTTCCCACTCGTTTCGAATAATCTCTCGGAAGTGGCATTGGCAGCAATCACGTATTCCTCTTTTTAATCGTGTACAATTAAAAGCGGCATAATTGCTAGTTGGAATTATCGGCACGAAATGCAGCGAGGGTATTTTGACGTCCATTACGTGTTGGATTAACTCCTCCCTCGACGTGTGACCGCTTAACACTCCACACGGATTGAAATTTCTCATTTCGTATGGGCCTAATTACTAGCGACTACAATCCACGATCTTGGAAATAAGACTTTCGAGTCTGATGGAGGAAGGATTTTATTGGAGATTAAAATAAAAAGACGAAGCCTCCTTAATTCTTCCTTCCTTACGATAAGATTAGTATAATTGGAAAACTTTGACAAAATGCGTTTCAGGACCGTGATGACATAGGCCTACTGTAATACATGCGGTGAAAGAATTTTAATTCGATCACGCTTAATGCAGACAACCGTTTTATTCGATCAAAAGTCGCTTAATTCGGTCATCTTATCGTATAATTCGATCATGGTTTCCACGTGTCTACGTAACGCGAACGTGGGAAACGAGTCGGTAATAGCTAGAACAGGGTTCCCCCAGACCTGGAAAACCTGGGAAAGTCTGGGAACTTGAAAATGACCTGGAATTAAAGTCGGCGAAGAATGGTTTATTTTGAAAAAGTCAGGAAAATTCAACGCAGTCATCATGGCGATCCAAAATTAATTCTTATACGAGGTTAGCTCAGAGCCCCATTTTCAGAGTAGAAATTTGCCAAATGTATTCATATTTTCGGAGTACAGATTTGAAAATTTTTCCACGTTTTCGGCCATGTACGACCTTACACAATTTTCCACGTTTTCTCAGTATTAGTTGGCAAACTTTCCCACGTTTTGTGAGCCCACATTTTCAAAATTTTCCACGTTTTCCGAGCTTGAAAATTCAGTTCGAAAAAGTGGGAAATTTTGCAATTTTGTACTCGGAAAATGTGGAAAATTAGTACTCGGAAAACCCAGAGACTTTTGAAAATTTGTACACGGAAAACGTGGATAATTTTACCAATTTGTATTCCGAAATCGTGGAAAATTTTGCAAATTCGTACTCGGAAAACATTGGAAAATTTTGCAAATTTTTACTCAGAAAACGTGGAAAATTGTTTAAATTCGTACACGGAGAACGTGGAAAATTTTCCAAATCTGTACTCCGAAAAGTGGAAATATTTTGCAAATTTGTACTCGGAAAATGGGCAGCTGAGCTAACCTCGTAGAAGCATTAATTTAGGATCGCCATGACTGCGTTGAATTTCCCTGACTTTTTCAAAATAAACCTTTCTTCCCTGACTTTACCAGATGATTTTGAATTTCCCTGACTTTTCCGGGTCTGAGGGGAACCCTGTTTAACTCGTGACTAGCCTGATAGACACGGCGATATCAAGTTATCAACAGCGTTCTCAAACGAAGTTGAGTGAAATTGGCACATGTATAGCACATGTACGTCGCGTGGCAATCGATAAAACGTAAATAGATTAAAAATCTCATCTCGTTTCGTTTCTCCCTCCGCACTGACGCCCATCTCGCCTTATGAAATTGAAATTGAATCTCAGGAAGAAGACAAGACTCGCGGCCCGAATTCAACATCGAGAATGCTAATGAGCCCGGGCTCGACTCCGGTCATGCAAAATGCCGAATTGCCGATCAATGAATGTATCCCGATGTAATGTTTACGTTAATCTGATCCCGAAAGTAGGTCTCGGACTAACCTCGCGTGCTTTTATCGCCTCAGGAAGAGTTGCGCGAAAGTGACATCTTGAGCGTTTTAATCGGTTCCCTAAACATCTTTTTTTGCCCCGGTGTCAGGGCGCTTTTTCAAGTCTGGCAGTGACCGTGACGTTTCCGGGCAATGTCTTTTCCATCTTGTAGAATTCTCTCCAGATTTGGTTTAGTTTTTTTTTTCTTTTATGTTCGGTAGTTGAGCCGAGGCTTTTCGGTCTCGTCTATAATGAGACCAGATCACTTCATTCGAGCTAATTATCTATCCTGAAGAGCGACTCGGACCTAGGGAACGATGTTGGTGGACATTTCCATCATTTCTAACGCTAACCAAACTTTTGTTTCCACTTTTTGACCACTATTATTACCTCCTACGTTAGACCGAGTTATGAAACTGGCCATACAGTAAAACCTGGAAACGTGACCACCTGGTTATGTTGACCACTTTTTAGTATATTGTTTTTTCTAGTGTACATTGTACATTTCCTTCGTAAAAATTCTCCGTATAGTGACCACCTGTCTGTTGTCTTTTTTTACAATTTTTACTTTGCCGATCGATGCGCCTTAAAAAGTGACCAGATAAACGGATGAGCCACGTTACATCTTGCTTTAACCCTTGGACGTGATGATTTACGTTATCATTGGTCAGGGAATTTTTTTTTAAAAAAAAAAACCTGGAAAAGTCAGAGAAGTTGATAATAAAATTTCTGGGGGAACCCTGTTCGAGCACAGGGTTGCTACCGACCTGAGAAGTCAGGGGAAATCACTGATTTTAGAGATTTGTCAGGGAAAATCACTGATTTTAGCGATTTGTCAGGGAAAATTGCTGATTTAAGCGATTTGTCAGGGAAATCAACAGTAAAACAGCAGATCATAGATAAAGGGCGCTACTTCCTCCGTTCTTTGAAGTCCTTTGAAGCTGCACGGGTTGCCCTAGATTTGTGCACATTTTTGACATTCCAGCAATTCCACGTTTACCCGAGTTCATATTTGCAAAATTTTCCACGTTTTTCCAGCTTCAAATTTGCAATATTTTCCACGTTTTCCGATTTCAAATTTGCAAAATTTTTCACATTTTCCGAGTTCAAATTTGCAAAATTTTTCACATTTTCCCGGCTTCAAATTGCAAAATTTTCCACGTCTTCCCGACTTCAAATTTGCAAAATTTTCCACGTTTTCACGAGTTCAAATTTGCAAAATTTTCCGCGTTTTCCCGAGTGCACATTTTAAAAATTTGTCACGTTCTCCCTAATACAAATCTTCCACATTTTTCATGTTTTTCGAAGTCAAATTCCCACAAATTATGGTTAAACCTTATTTCTCAAATGTGTGCACTGGAAATTCATTTAGTTCGATTAAATGCTTGTTTAACAAGGTGGTATTAAAAAATATGTCAAACATGTAGAATAAATCGATGAAAATTGTTGGCTACATTCTTGTCAGGGAAATCATAAATTTTTGATAGGGAAATAGTAAATTTTGGTCAGGGCAGTGGTAAATTTTGGTAAGGGATAAAATTATCATTAATGCATTATCATCCATAAGAACACACTCAAACTTACGTTTGAGTATACATGTACAAACAAATTGAACCATAGTCTTGATTTGAAAGTGCATCATTTTATTTAAAAACTCTGCAAAATGGTAGAATAATTTGCTGTTTTGAATCCGTACAATGTACAGTGAGATTGAAACTCGCCAAACCACTTCACAACGAACACTCGGTACATCTCGAAGATACATCACATCTAGTCGAAATCTTCC
>JAQGBX010002854.1:0-18900 GCA_034698745.1 Megaphyllum sjaelandicum
ATAAAAAAATCTGAAAAAATTCAGAGAAACATTTCATATCATATTGTTTTATTTTCCAAAGTTTCAAAAAGTTTGGAAAAGGGGATCATGGGTTGGTATGGAAAGGGTTAAGAATGACATAAGCGGCGCGATACAAACCGATACGATGTACGATTATCGATAGGAAGTTTAAATCATTGCCAACGCGTGGCGCTGCGAACTCATATGGCTTAGAGAGCCTCTAATATGGCTTAGAGAGAATATATACTGGGATCTCTAATATGGCTTAGGCTCTCTAATATGGCTAGGTAAAAGTGGGCGGAGTCACCATACTGGTCTTTCGTGTACATGTATATGTACAGTATGTCTATGAAAACTCTTTGCTTTAGTCAGAATCGTATACTTTGACAGTCGTGACGTCACGTGCGCAACAAAACACGCAAAATTGCTGTTTGGTCGTTGATGTCATCGAGGTTAATTTAAAAAACACGTAGGCCTACAAAATTTCTCAAGGATATCACCATTCCTTTTGTGTGCAACTTCCCGACTGCCAAAATGTTCTATCTTAATTAGTACACCTATGTATTCTCCGTTTAATGTAAAATACACGAGTATTTGTTTATAGTTTAAATTATAACTCACCGCTAGTACAGTTCGATCTGATCTTGGTCGAAATTAACCTGCATGTCTTCTTCCTTCAGGAGGGACGTTAGAACGCGTGACGAATTAGTAGTTTATAGTTGTAATATATTCGAAGTTAAATGTATTAACTACTGCAGTTAAACTTGCAAAAAGTCCTACCGATCGATCGGTTTAAAGCACACACCAAAAAGCACATGGCATCTATAGCACTCTAAATTCTAGCAAAATTTTCGTGTGAAATCTCACCACAGATTCACCATTGGCCGAAGCTTGTCGCGTGATCACTCTTGTACAGGGTGCCAGGAAAATAAACTCTCCCAACAAAATAATACTATATTGAAAATATTCACAGTATGCTACATGTACATTGTACAGTAGGGGACCTAAAGTATATTTTCTTTTCAGATCTAATTATAAATGGCATCTATTCTTCGGCACAAGCATCTTTTCATTTACCATAAATACTGGGGTAATCAACTTATTAATTTGTAATGCTTCGTTTTGTTTGCCCAGTATTTAATTACTGAGAAAAATTTGTCGGACATTTAAATATTCCAGATTTTGATGGCGATGGTTGCTTAACTTGGGATGATTTTAATTTAATGGCTGAGGTATGTAATTATTTTACATGGAACCAGGACATGGGGAAATTAGTTTTTAGTCATTTGATGTTTACGACTTCATTAATTAAATTTATAGAAATATGCTGTATACCAAAGGCGTGGTAAATATGAAAAAGATGTGGTCGATCGATGGATGAAAATTGTGAAGACGTGGTGGGAAAGTTTGTCATCGCAGGCCGATACTAATAAGGTCGAGTCATGTTTAAATTGACAATTTTCACTGCATAAAAATTCCGAAAAATAATAGATTTGTTAAAACTTTCAGGATTCACAAGTGGATTTTGATGAATGGTTGAAGTTTTTTGAAAAAATAGCAAACACCACAAAATCACATAAAGATTTGCCAGAATTTCTTCAAAATTTCATCCAGCTCTATTTTGTCACTTTGGATTATAACAGTAAGCAAGTAAACGAACACTTATTTCAGCACTGACGTTATTGTTTATACACTGTACTTAATTTCCAATTTCTTTTCATTTTTGTAGAAGATGGACTTTTTGATATCAGAGACTATCGTACGTATCTGGCCAACTATAACATGGATGTCACGAGAGCCGAAGAATGCTTTAATTACATGCTGAATGTAATGGGCAAAACAAAATATTCTGTCATTAACTGAACTCTTGTAAAGTGTTATGATGAAACCGGTTATTTTTTCATTTTTTTGCAGGAGAATGATTCAGCTCATGGTGGAAAACTTACCCGAGAACGCTTTGATAATTTGATCTATGATTTCTTCACCTCTTCTGATCCCAACAGCCCAGGAAAATACATTTGTGGTCCCTTTGATTCCTTCTCCATCCAAGAATTAGAAGGAAAAGTAAAAAAAGAAATAAAACAAATGCCAAAATAAGTTTTATATTGTGTATCAAGGTAATTGCTCAATTGGCTATATTTAAACGTCTATATGCAATTATGATTTGTTTCACAATTTCCACCAATGCTGTTTTCATAACTTCAAATAAGTTGTATATCTAAATTTCCTGTGGTAATTGATAATATTAGAGAAACATCTGAAAAGTCTGCAAAAGGCAATAAGAAGGTTGTTCATGGGAAGAAATATGTGATAAAATAAAATGTTAATATTCAAATATATTGTCTAGAATTTTTTTTTTTCAAAAATGTTATTTTTTAAAAAAAATTATACATTTTGATTTAAATATCAACAGCAAAACATGACAGTAACACAAACTGTCACAAGTATGCTGATTGCAATAATTTCAGAGGTGACTAAGAATAAAATCCTGAATGTAACAAAAGAAGATGTTACAATTTTAGTATCATATTTAATTGAATTTGAATATACTCTGTTGTCAATTCGATAAAGAATTATGCATATAGACTGGATCTTGCATCTGAGTAACAATTTTTTTGTTACTAGGCAAAGGAAACTAAAATACGAAATTGATAACATGACCACATTTTTTTTTCAGAAAATACTGCTTTATCAAACAGTAGGCACATTGCATAAGTATGACAAAACAGGATTCAAACGGCCCACTGAAAATCCATAAATTTTAAAGTTTTATCAGTTCTTGTTTATGTCAATAACAGTGTTGACAATGTTTGAAAACGATCTGCGTTATTGAAGAAAGAAAATGATTCAAATCTACAGTCTAGATAAGAAGTTTGATCTGCCAAATGTGCCTCTTCTCACTTCTTTTAAAGATGTCATTATTATCATTTTTATATTAATTTACAATGTAAAACAGCACTTTGAACAAATCTGATGTTTAACTTGCAGCTAGATGAGTGACTTCATCAAAATCACCGCTTATGTCGTTCATTTTGTGCATCACAGCATTAAAATGGAAATGAAAATGTTACGAAACCCACAGGCAAATTGAAACAAATTATAATTATTAGTTCTTTATAGTTCATGGAAGAGTTCAACACTTATGTCAAGCAGTTAAACTTGACATCCAAGCACATGGTACATCTGCCGTTTGGAGCGCCTGAAGACCATTGCAGTTTTTCATCCATTTAGATTTGCAGAAGTTCACTTTTCCTTGATCCGAAACTGCATATAGTTGGAAGATCGCCCACAAGGTCACATTTTATTAAATATCCTAAGAATCTCATCTGTGTTAGCTCCTAGACGTATCATATCCTTTCCATTCTGCTGGCGGTGCTAAAAATACTCTTTTTCCTTTATACATAAATGTTACAATTCCTCGGTATCCTGTACGTGGAACTCCGGACTAAAATGATACAAAATAGAAAGTTTTTTCAAAGGCCTTATTTTTAGATAGTACTAAATGGATTAAAATGAATTACTAGCTGCAATAGTATAAATGTTCTGCCAACAGTTTGTTCCAAAAATTGTGCCCAGGTACATAACTAATCAAAAGATTAACCATAAGAAAACTACACAAAATCTCCAATATGAGAAACCAGATTATAAATGCAAATGTTCATAAATTAAAGGAAGTAATTATTTTTTATTTTCTCTTGGTTGACCTGGTTTAAGTATGGCTAAAGCATAGAACAGTGGTAATTCATATACAATAGATGCTCATCTGGAAAAATCCTGCAAGTCAAAAAATGCAATTTTACAGTGGATGAAAAAGAAGATAAAATAAAAATTAAATTACAATCATGTGCGAAAGCAAAGCATACCTGTTCAATATGCACAAGTATATAAATTATGCTCAGCTTTTAGACATGGGTGTATTTGAACATTAGCAAAAAAAAAACATTTAATGCAGTTAAATGTTACAATTACTCGGAATCCTGTACGTGGATTGCTATATTGAGGCATTTGTGAGGGCGTTACCTCAAGCCAACCACAGACATGAAAACAGGGACCCTGAATAATTCTTAAAAGCAGTTAATTCGCCCTAATAGAATGGCAATATAAGAAGTGATGGGAAAAGCTCTCTGGCACCTATCCTGGCAAAGAATTATAACTAAAAAGAAATTTTACCTTCAGGTCATCCATTAGACCAAATACTTTAGTTACTTTTTTAAACAGTTCTTTCGTCTCATAGGTAATCCGTACACTGCCTTCATGGGTTGTTTGCTCAGCTTTCAGTTTATTCCAAGTGACAGCTGGGGAATCGTACACTTGCTTGAGAAACTGCACATCATACTTATCCTGAACAGGAACAAAATTATGCATTGAGATCAATTTACATTTATTTTAAAAATGTGATAGACATTGTCGCAATTAATCCCACCTTTTTAAGATAGGAAAGATCCTTAAGAGTGAAAGGCACTGGACTTTCATTTAATTTGATAAGCTTTAAATGCTTGTCATAGAAAAGCCCACTAAAACAGAAAAAACACATTCATTAGTAAGAAAAATCGAGATAACCAATGAATACAGGAATCACACTAACTCATTAAGACATACTTGCTAACTCCAATTTTACCAAACGTTTTTGTCCGTGAAACCTCTGGTCTAATACAAGCTCTTTCTCGCCTCTGCTCTGGCTGTCGCATCCAATCATCCCAATATCTATCGATGAAATAGTTTAACGTGTTTTTTTGTAAAAAATTGGAGAAGTTGAAAGCAACATTAAGGACGCAAGAAAGTGTTTCCGCCTGGCTTCAGCAAATAATAAAATTCAAAATCTAGTGGTTGGTTGTAGTATTCCATCATATGCCAAGTAACAGTTTAATGGCTTATTTTAAGAGGTCTGTAAATTTCAATTTCCAGGTCAATGAATTAATTCTGATTTAATAAACATTAGTGATGAAATAAAATACACAATTTGAAAGTCTAAGAAAGATATTAACCTATTAGAAAGCACATTTACATTAAGTCAATTGCCAACGTTAATAGCCTTTTCAGTCAAAAGTCAAAACCTGAGGCCCCCCCCCACTATAACGTTTGATATTGAAGACTTATTTAATGTACATGCATAGCCAAGGACATAAATGTTAATATATTTTAACAAACTAAATCATAAAAGGTAAATTACTCTCCCATGCAGACCTGATGCCGTAAAACGATTTATTGGTCAACTCAGTGAATTTATATGGAGAGATTAACGAAATTTGAATTTTTTTGTTCCGTATCCTAGCATTAAAAAAACTTGACCCAGATTAACTTTTTTATATCTGTTGTCACAGGAATTCTGGTCTCCTATAGGCCTACAATCAACTTTAGTATAATTAAACAAAATAATGTCAACTGGAGGCCAATGCACGTTTTTAGTATCAGTAAATAATACTAGCCTCGAACTTAAAAATCCTTTTCCATAATTCTAAATCTTTTGTATTTAGAAGTGCGATGTCTTTATTTTACGGTCATTTTTACCACAAAAATTGAGGATCATTTCATTTCCAAAATAAAATTACAATCCAGCCATAATTTGAGAACTAAGGGCAAGTAGCATAAGTGGCTACTTATGACAATTATGAGTCCTATTAACTTACGTGTACATTGACTATTAACTGACAGGTATATACTTACGATTTTGGCCACTTGTTTTCCAGTTCCATCCAAAGATCTTTAGTCAACATCCACCCAAGCCCAGGGAAAAAATCTGTCCGATATAGCAAGTCTGCCAAATAGTGGATGTTTAATAGTGTAATACTGGGGTATAATTGCTTCGAAATGACAAAAGACACGCGATCGATTAGGAAGAGCTTGCGTACCAGGATCGTCTTCAATCACGCCATCTTTTCCATTATCATTCCATGCTGAAACGCACCACAATGTTGGATCTGCCTTTAAGATGGGGTATGTAGCACTGAAGTATTCGAAAAAGTCTGGAGCAATGTCTAAATCGTCTATAGTAAATAAGACCAGGGGAGAGAGGGAGGGATGAGGGGGGGGGGTGAAAGAAACATGTTGAGATAGAGACACAATTTATCGACAATGCCATAAAAGTCCAATGAAAAAATTCCAAGCATTCCCCACCTTGGGTTTTATTTATCAATCATTTATTTATTACCTTCCACAATGACAACAGTGTCGTGTTTAAAATGCCTGAAAGTCTGATTCAGAGCCCATCCATAGTGGCGCGCTATTTTGTAATATCCCTTGAATTTCTTTTCTTTCACAGGAACTTTTATATCACTTAAGTCAGGTTGCTACAATGCCAAAGAAAGACGCGAGAGGGGGTAAAAAAAACCATGAAAAAGTGCACTAGTGGCATGGAGAAAAGCGGATTAATCGATTCTGTAAATGTGAAGGAAACTGAATGGTACGAAATACCTGAATGTGAGTGAGCTGATCCCCATACCCCTGTATGACTTTGGCTGTCTGACTATGACCGCAGTCCTGACTAACGATGATTGGAAATTGCTCTTTTGATGGCCTATACCTAAAAGGATTTATTGTAATGTTAGTATAGGTCAAAATGCAGCTAGAAAAAGCTATTATAACTAACAGTCGGCAACATTAAATGCGAATGCACGAGCGTAATGCAATTTGCGTTTAAAATACGATTTAGTGAAACCAATCCAAGGCAACTGCATTACTTCCACTTCATCGAGATTCTATCATTAGACGTACATTGAAACGTTTGGAAACAAACTGCTCAATTTCTGCTGAAGATCTTGCTTTCAAAAGAGCTAATACCAGCATCTTATCCTGTGCAAAGGCAATTTATCTTTTAAAAGAATACATATATTAGTTAATATTGTACATAAAACTATCTAGCTGATAAGTTCTTCTTGGGTTCATTAGCTAGCTGATAAGGTCTCATTCATGGGTTGAGAATTTACTAAATAAAAAAACTTTTTTATATAAAAACGTTTTAACTCTTTCATTTTTATATTTAACAACTTTTGTCATTCATTATTCTCTCCCAAAACCGTTCTTACTTTTGTAAGCGAAATACTGCATACTGTATGAACGGCATTTTGAATTAGCAAAGCTGAGTATAGTTAAAATGGAAACCGAAACTTCATTTTCATCTCACAGGATTAAAACAATCATACTTTTATAATACGATTTCTTTGATAATTCGCCCTTAAAACAAAACAAAATTTAATGCTTGAAAATTTGTTCTTTCAATGCAATATTTAGTAAAAAAAATTGTAAACATTTCATGTCCGTATTTTATTACATGATACTAAGATTCGTTTGTAAAACAACCAGCAAAGTTAGTCTTTCCATGACAATAACCGAAATCGTCCAGTTTTAAATTGTTTACTAACTGGTAACTAAAAAAATAAAACTGCACACGATTCAGGGATCCTGTCCCAAAAACACTGTACATGCGCTTAGCTGACGCATTTTCATAGCAAGCAAAATGCTTCTATTCCAACTATTGACACGTACGTAACAGGAACAGAATTACTGAATCACCCTGTATTCAGAAAATCAATAATAACTTACTTAATTAGTTGATCCAAATTGCGACTTATCGACGCCCGATCGCAAGCGAACACCAGGACAGCTATGACAACTTTATTGGTGTCTGGAATATTATGGTACACAGGTTCATCTTGACTTTCGTCTGTTAAAAAACAATGACATTTTCAATATTTTTGCATTCATTGTCATTATACCGACATCACTGTCAACTGCAGAGCATTATTGACATATCAAACGTCAAAAGCATGGACTAGTGATGGTGTGCAGATGGTTGTGTGGAGTCAAAGCCAAAACGATTTCTTTTTTCCAGCTAAACGTTATGCCTCGGAAATCAAAGATCACATTTGTCGCGGCAGGGAAGGAAGATGTAATTGTTCCAAGAAGGACCTTGCAACTACTGGTCGTTCCGCCATCACTGGCAGACTTTTCACGAGAAACGTGCATTCGGCTGTTAATTCATTCTACAAACTATAATGTCAAGTATTTGAAACATCAAAAAATATATCAGATTACTTTCATGCAATAAATCATGCATTCCATAATTAAGGAGCAAAACCTCAATCCAAAATTTCCTTTGTTGATCGAGAAGCCAAATAGATCCATCGTGCATCGATAATATTACATGCTTGAGAAATGAAAACATTATTTGAAAGACAGGGAAAGGTTGTTTTCTCCTCCTTCCCGGCCCTCCCTTTTACCACTTGCAACATTATTATCTTTGTTCGATTCATTGACATTGCAACACAACGATATTTTAACAACGCTTCAAGTTCGATAACTGAAACAACAAACATCAAATGTCCACTACATTGGACAAGCTTATAAAAACAAAGCACTAGGCCTTTGACCAGTTGTGCGGAATTAATCGCCGAGGTTGCCACGAACGATTTCATGAAAGCTCTTCCATGTTGTTTTAACAATCCTAAACTATATTAGCTTTAAATAGTACATGTAGTACTATAGCTGGAATAAAATAATTAAAACGCCGGTTGCGCAAAACATATCTACTCTGCACGGCGAACAATCCAATATTTTCTTGATTGTCACAGAAAATATGCATTATTCATTTCGTTGCACTTAAGCCCGTCTACTTGTGGCAATGAATATTTTATGAATATTGGCTTATTTCATTTAAAATTCCCTCAGAGTTTCCTGCATCTTTTTTGTAAGCCATGGTTTAATCAGGGAAAGGGAGAGTATAAGAGGTTGTGCTTGAAAAAGATGGGAAATGCGGTGCATTTCACATCGTCGCATTTATAATTTGAAAATCTGCGCAATAGAAGCCAGAACGTATAAAAGCAAGCCATGCAAAACAATCAATTAACTAATCGCTAGCTGAAACTTCGAATTGGAAGATTTCATGCATAAATCTCCGAGGAGTCCAAATCATTTTCCTTCTGCACATTTTTTCGCAGAAAGTTATCGAAAACATCGTAAAGAGGAAGACAAATAATGATGGTGCCAATTCCATTGTTAAAAATAACGATAATTTGCGAGAAGTGCGCGTGGATTCTAGGAAAGATTGCATTTCTTAACGCCGCAACAAAGGGCTGGAAAATTATCTTCCGTAGATTTTGGCTGCATGAGAGGCTGCATGTTGAATTTGAACAAAAGGGAAAAAATATCGCCATTATTTGAATAATGACAAAGCATCGACCTTATCTTAAAAAACCGCTATAGCTCTCTCTAAAACATTGATTAGGCCTATGTTTAGTTTGAAAACTTCGAAAGACGAATAATAATGTCCAACCGACTTCTATAGAATTTGAGTAAAATTTCAAGCTGAGACAAAATCATCCAATCAGAAACAGCATTACTATGCAAATAGTTGACATTTGGTGTGTTTTAATTCATCCATTCCTGCTTTTTCCTGCATACGCAATATACTAGTACAAGTGCAATTTTAAAGCAAAGATTGAAGCCAGATTGTGGCAGATAATTTGGATATTTCAAGCAGAATGTCTGCATTCTCTCTAGATCCAAACAATTAATCCCAATTTTAATAGAGCGAGTCAAATGACTACTGCAATATACCACTTCTTTTTAAAGCAAATACAAAAATTATCGCCACATTTATTCATTTCGCGTTTGAAACATTTCTAGACTTTCAAAAAAATTAAGCAATTCCATGGAATGATAATTAACTTACTCGTTGCAGTAAGAGAAGCTCGTAAATGACGAACACGATCCAAGAGCTGTTGATTTAGGAGGTACTGTCGCTCTAATTCAGTTTCCAAATTCTCAATTTCAGCATTCAAGTTGAAGTGTTTGCCCTGAAACTAGAAGTAGAAATCTTAAAATTCTATGATCAGTGAAATCTCCAAAGAAGCACCTTGTATAAAATTATGCATGCTTCAAGTACATGTACAGTATATACTAGCACATGTTTTTATTAGGTAAGAAAATGCAAAATTAGGAAATAATTTAAACAACTCATCATCATATGCACCAAGAAACAATATATTCGAAAAACGGCCCGTTTCAACAAATGTGCAAGCAATTAACTAAGTAAATAGAATAACAAAGTATACACTGTAGTTATTAATTCAAATGATAATTACTATAGCACTCAAAGCATTAATGGAGAAAAAATGCAATTTGCATTTATACTATATTCAAATCTTAATGCTTATAAAATGCATGACGCTGTGCACATTTTCCATTCAGGATAATCAACTAATCGTGGAAATATACATGTACATTCTACACCACCATACTATGCACCATAGCAAGAGAAGGCGTTAAGCGTCGAGTGGGTATTTTATGCAGAAAAGATAACGTCGAAGCGAGGTCAATCTTAAGATTCACCTGGAGCTAGTACTTAGGCTTTCCATCTCTGTCGTGTTTTTCCTAACTTGCTCGAATCGATTCTTGAGCAAATGCATAAATCACAAAATCGATGAAGAAGCCTACAAGTTGGCTACAACGGCATCAAAGTAAAGTCTAAAGTAAATTACCATGTAACTGTACACTGCCTGAAGCTTGGTAGACGGCCGCTGGACCGTCATGACTAAAAGGCAATTTCGACAGTTCGGTCATCCACAAACTGGAATGACAGCGAGGTGCTTCAGGCGATAACCGCCCACGTGATCATTATAAAAATTGCTAACTTTATGTTCACGTTTATGGGTTTATGGAGGATAATTTTAAGATGATGGAGAACTTCAGCCATATGCTGATCATTTGTAATTTAGTACAAGATGAATATAAAAAAGCTGTTTTAACCAACTACATTATGCGAAAATGGAATGTAGGTGATATGGTGTATTGGGTTAAAAACAAAATAAAGGACAACCGCGACTATGTACACGTACCAAAATTCAATTATCCGTTTAAACAATAACACCAAAGCCGACGAATGTTTACTAGAATTTGGCGATATCACCATACCAAATATGCATGCTATAATAAGATTTCATAAAGATTCTTGTATTTACTGCTATCGTATAACCATCCCTTAAAAAGTTTATACAGTATGCTGAAGCTCCTCGCGTTTTCCTGTCGAAAGATTTTTAAAGCTTGTAAAAGTTTTGACGGCGCAGTTTACTATTGCTTTTCCTCAAACCACTGCCATTAAAAGCCGAAAAGGACAATTTATTCAAATTTAAAAACAAATGCATCGTGAATTTCAGGAAGCAAATTTAAGAGGTTTAGAATTTAAATTTTATTTTAAGTTTATCTGAGCCTGTAAAGCAGTATTTTGTCAATATACAGTATGTACATCAGGGTAGCCACTCAAATTTGATTCTTCATATCCCTGACTTTTACTGACATTTTCCCTGTAATATCCCTGACATTTGTTTGAAACCTGACAAATTTTTAAGAACAGTAATTTTAAATTTAAAAAAAATTTAAAAAATTTTAAATATTAGGTTTTAAAATATGATTTGCAGTGGTGTTTCATAGGAAAGACAATAATATCCCTGACATTCCCTGACATTTCAAACATATTTCATATTTTCACTGAGATTTACTGACACATTTTCAAATCCCTGACATTTACTGACTTTCCAGAAGTGGCAACCCTGTACATGTACGTGTACGAGTATAAATTCAGAGGGATAATGTAAATAATTACATTATATTAAAAATCAACATACTGTACTTGGCGTAACATACGTCTCCTTACGCTTATCCTCAAAAATAAAATGTGTACACTGTAAAACCACTAGTCTAAGCGGAATTATGAAATTAAACTACAGAATTAAGTTATTCTTCACTTTACGATTATATGGTATCAAATGCGAAAGTTTCATTGTTATTTATGTCATTTAGTAGACTTTATTAGTATCGATACACGTGAAATACATGGATAATGCCTAATCCTGAATATATAAAATAGTGTACATGCAAATAAAAGTATTGCCCTCAACGTTTTATTATGCACCATGAAATGTTTAAGTTCCTTTTGAGATCTGTGCATGATTTCCAGCGCAAAAAACTAACACGTTTTCCTCAGGGAAATTAAGGGCAGCACTTTTACTTCTCAAATAAAAAAAATACATAAGGTTCGTTGGTTCCTACATTAGTTTAATACATGTATTGCATGGAGAACGAGTCTGGATTCTGAGAAGATGGATAACAATAAATTAAGTCAAAAGCAACTTGAAGTGGGAATTATATACCGCATACTTGTCGTTTTGCAACCACGACTTAGCTCAACTTAAAATCAACGTTGTAACATAACGTTTCAAGATTTTTATAATTTCTCTTTTTCATTTGTTGACATAGCTCTATTTCTTAAAGATCTAGAATCGTTTCGCTTTTCGAGCATTTCTGAAATATCCATACTTTCACAGTTCAGATATGCCGGGGACGATATGTACGGTCCTAATATGCCAATGCTTTCTGATAGTAAAACTTTACCGTGCATAAAATCCTGCGTGACCAGCACTCATAGTGCACAAATATTTCATTCTGTCAGCTGAGGCAATAAGCACTCTCAAGTAGCTCCGCGTCGTCTTGGCTTTCGAGGAAATGATGGTTCACGGCATGAGGTGGCTGTTAAAAATCCCTAAATTACCTTACTTGGAAATGCACTTGAAGGTAACATCGAGCGGAAAGAGTATTCGGTCGGTTGGCCCTTCCGTTGAAATACAACGTAATGAGCTGCACTCAGAAGTCAAGTCAGCCATTTGATACCCAGCAATTGAAAAGAAGAATGGTCAACTTATGTAATACTGCAGGGTCCCCCATCCAAACAAATCTGCTAGGAATCTCAAAGTACCCCATAATGGCTAACAGCAGTTGACCACTTCCAAGTTAAAGAGAGGAAACAAGCAGATGGCTTCTTCACTGCGCCATTTTTACGAATATGCAAGCAATTCGCTTAGCGGGAGATGCCAATTTCCCCCATTTCCGACGATGACCCATAGTCCTACCGTTACAAACTAGAGTACAACGTATACACGTACTGTATGCATTTATCCAAGCGAAACCAAACAGGTCCGCTATAGATCTAAAGGAAAGATACTTTAGGCGATCAAAGGGGAATCCTGCTTCAAAATAATGTCCGAGTATTCAAACGTTTTGTTTATCATGCATGTTCATGACTTGCAAATTGCAATAACCTAAAACGAGGATTCATCCTTTTTCTTCACCACCAATGAATACAAAGATACAGATAAGATGTGTCGTTTGTTAGAATCATGCTAAACAAAAATAAAAAAATAAAAAACGAATCGTGTATGAAGTTAAACTAAGATGAAACAAATTCGCCATGGACAATAAAAATACGAAAATTCACTTTGTTTGATGTGTGCAGTGTTTGTTTATTGATTGACATTCAGTGTCCTACAAAACCGCTTCAACTGAAGGTTCTTAACCATAATTGCAACTACACTGTACATGTTATAATTCAAATCCTCAGTAGGCCTATTCGTCGTTAACTAGATGAAATTAAAGGAATTTCTGTCCTACTTGTATACATGTACAGTAGTACCTTCACTTATTTTCCCATGCGTTTTGGTGTATTTTAATGTGACTAAAGATGCCACCTCATTTCAATCTAATACAGCCATATATAGTACCGTACATGTATTTGATTTAATTTACAAGAGCCAGATTGATACTTAGTAGATTTTCCAGAATTTGTATATGCAAAATAAAGTACAAGAATAAAACTACGAATGATAATTACCTTATGAAGATATGTGACACTCGTGTCCCTAACTGTTTTTTTTTTTCTGGTTTTCCCCAAATCACTTTTACATGCCAATACGGACATTAAAGTAAAAGAATGTGGAGAGATGGATCATCCTTCCATTAATCGCAATAATCTCAGCTGTACATGGATCACACAGCTGTTTATAACAAGTTGATCCTTGCTATTTCTAGAAGGAACACAACCGGAAGGTCAACCATTAATATACCGATGGTAACCTTATTTAATCGAAGTCAATGTCATTATCATAGATGAGGATTTATTAGAGGTGCAGGAATAATTTATCCGTACGACTATACTTTTTCATATAATAATAAACTCTACAGTATATTCATGTACAAGGTCCATTTGATGATAAATGAAAGCCGCTTTATTCGATCACACTTTATCCGATCAGCCATTTTATTCGACCAAAACCTTCAGAACGGATTTTTCCTATTTCAAATGTATTTCAAAGTTTTAAATTAGTTTTAAAATACCTTTGTCATAAGATACATAAATGACCAAAATAGTACATTCCATCCATTATTCTTAATTCATTAAAAGATTTTTGTTAAATAATTGATTGCACATCAAAAAAACATTAAATTCTTAAATATTTTATTGCAACACTTCATTCAATTAACTTGGGTTGTAAGCATTCCAATGAATATTGCTCTTTTCACTAAAATACCACATGTAAGCGAAATGCATTTTTGGAAATTTATTCTGTAATATGCATTTAGTGAACTAAAAAACGTTTAGAGAAATACAGTATAAATGAAATAAATCACGCACGTGAAAGGCATCTGTAAACGACACGGAAATTTTAGAAATCCGTGGATGATATACAGTACATGTGCATGTTTATAAGAATGCTGTCATTACCAATTTAAACTTGATAATTTGCCACATCAGCACGGTAGCAACCAACGTTTAAAAACTGCGTATCTGACAACAATATTAAATCCAGGTATAGATTTAAGAAGTTTCGTCAAAAAATGAGTGATTTGATCTTCAGGAAGCAAATCCATAACTGTAGACTTAAAAGTCTAATAGCTATTAAATAACTTGTTATTTTTTATTATTCAATTAATTATTTAATGCATTTTAATGAATTGGGAAATGCATTTAGAAATGAAATTTTTTCTCAATCTAAATTCACTTCGTGCCACCTCTCTGCATCTCAGCACGGGACGGTCCTGTCTATTAAACAAAGCGAAACGAGCTCCTTGTTCAGTTAAAAAAGATATCTGAGGTCATACCCTAATCTTAAATCTTAATTTATATCAAAATCAGACACTGCAGACGGGCGTTAAAATAAGAAAATAAATGACGTCATCTCGCGTCTTTTAGAGGCATGCTTCATTGCAAGCAACGCGCATCTTCATACACGCGCCACACCGATGCGCTGCAGGCGTAATGTCATTTTCGAACACGTTCAGTTACATGTACATGTAGGTATTGAAACCATGCCATAACGATAACGAGCCAGCCACGCTGGCAGTCTATATCAGCGCTGCCAATCAGTGAAAGCAGTGCGGTAAATGCCACAGAATCCCCAGAGGTTTCATACGTTTTTAAGGCATTTCTATTGAACTGATTAAGATTAATAGCTTAGAAATAATGCGCTTTTCCTAATAGATTTTCTTCCTTTTCTCTCGCCCGCTGCAGCAACGTTGTGTTTTTGTGGCCCAAAACGTCTATTCGTTGATTAGAAAACGTCTAAAAGTTCGCTCGATGTTGTCTACCCACATTAAAAGCCATTACTTCACCGAACCTTTCGTGAATTGCCGAACGCTTTTCAACGAAAGAAAGTTAATAATTCAATAAAAGTGGTGGTGTTGTAAGACTCGAGTACTCCTGTATATATATAGTGTTTGTATTGAAGAGTAAAATAGCTGGCAGCGAGTAAACAAGGAACGTTCGTGCGAGAACCCTCATTTCCTATCGCTTTTCCCAAAACATTAAATGCCCCGTAACCACCGTGCCGTTTTCAGCTCTCCAGCAGTAACCGTGTTTAAGATGGCTAGCTCATCGACTTTTCATACCGCGATTTTGGTATGCGGTAATAGGCTTCATATGTACAACACGATGGCTTGCCATTGAATCAATTAAGCTCGTAATATAAACATGGCTATGGCATCATTTTACGAGTTTCAATATAGCGCATCCATTCGGGGCTGATCTTTTATGAAAGTCGTAAATATCGCCACATTCAGCCGTTTATACACGTACAGTATACATAGCGATAAAGCACCAGCATCGACTAAAGTGGCACCTCGCAGGCCTTCAAACTAAACCCATAAAAGAGCGCGACATTAAAAACACGCGCGACAACGCGTTTTATTAATTTGCAAAGTTCAAAACTGACAGTCCCCTGAGCTTCACGTCTATTAAAAGGTCTTTACAAAGGGGACATGACGGGCCTCTTAAGTGGCTTCTCTAAAAAGAAGCCATATCCA
This sequence comes from Megaphyllum sjaelandicum, assembly GCA_034698745.1. NCBI lineage: Eukaryota > Metazoa > Arthropoda > Diplopoda > Julida > Julidae > Megaphyllum > Megaphyllum sjaelandicum. The sequence goes on from JAQGBX010002854.1 coordinate 16,126, forward strand.
ATAGGCAGAAATTACACAACCGACTTCCCATTACAAATATATTTCTAGTAATGCGTGCTGTTGAGCTGCTATAGAAATAAAACTTTCATTTTATTTACACGCGTAAAATCACACGACGCCTACGTGCCATTTTTCTGCATCCACATCCCGGTAAAGATCAAAAGTCTACCAGACGCCAAATTGATTATACTGTACAAGAAGCAAATTCCTGGGCAATTACACGAGAAGTAGTTTACATGTACTAGTACCTGTACTGGGGTTAATTGGAGAACATCGAGGAAACATACTGTACATGTATATGTACCTAATATGGTGCTAACGGACTCCTTTGGCGTCCAAGACAGCCTGAATTCTCCTTGGAATGGACAAACATATTAAAGTGCTGGATTTTCGAATTTGGAAACCTACACCACTCATCATGTAAAACATGTTCCAGTTTCTTCAGAGATGTTGGAGGGAGGATATCGGGCAATTACACAGCAAAATATCCGCACACTAAATTCCAGCTTCTGCATGCTCAACTTGGTTCCTATTACAAAATGTAAATGATGGGATGTCGCAATACTTAGGTATTCAACGGTGCCAATTTCACCCATTACAAACAGTCAAATGTTTCCACATTTTGTCCACCGGCCCCCTGGACAATCGAGTAGTATACGAGCAAATCCTATTGACACCACTCGTGATATCGCGCATTGTCGAGGATACTCAAAGAGAAGTACTCAAATGAGATGTTTTGAATCGACAGCATCGTCACATGTAGATAGTAAAGAACGTCACTTCATGCCATTAATGTTATTAGTTGATTAGTGACATTTAGTGCTCAGCATTGTATGGGAACCAAGCCCTTAAAACACATCAATATTTTACGAAGGTATAATGTGCGTATAGTTGCCGAACAGTAACGGCACACCCTGTAAACAAGTGCATCATAACTGCGTCTAAAATGGATGCATATTTAACCACACCTTGCCTCCAGCTTAGCAACAGTATTACGTTCAATTATGCAAAATAAATTGGCGCATGCATAGAGCATCGATCCACGTTTACGTGCATCAATGCATGCAATTCTGGCCACACGTATATATACGCGATTCAATTGTCATGTTTCATGTAACTCGCTATCATAATCGATGTCGTAAACGGAGTCGATTTATCGCAATGCGCTCGATAAGAACCTAGTTTATGAGAAAATACACGACATTGGGGTGTATTACAAAGAAAAGGACAAACTAACGTCTGTGTCCAGACTTTAGATGGCCAATGAGATTTTTATTCAATAACGTTGCGCTTGGAAACTTCTCGTTGAAACAGCTTGAAATGAAAGCATGGTGCTATAGAAGCTGCCAATCTGCAAGTTTTTGCTTGCCTATCTACTGTATCCCATGGTTGCGGTTTACGACATTGCGGACCTTTATCAGTGCTTTAACATTGTAAACAAATCAATAATTTGCCTTAAATTCATTCGAATAAAGCCAAGAAAATCTCCCCTTTTGGGCCTATAATGTTTGTTCAAATTATCTCATATTGACCTTTAGTTTAATTAAAATTAATTGAAATCATACGCACACGCATTGCAGAAATAAATAAACCTTGTATTACAATTATAATTTAAAAACATATTCCTAAAATATAAAGTTATTATGGTAATTTTCAAGCTACATTGTTAATTACAAATTTGACAGCGTTTATTTTTTATATTGCATGTGTCAGATTTTTTTTCATTATTATTATTTTATCAATTGTACATAGCTCTAATTTTCGTTTACAAAAATGGAGGGATTATTCTCAAACTCGTCAATATCTCTCCGCACTAACCGGGTATCTACTGTATATGTCAAAATTGAATTAACTTTTGTTTTTAAATTCAAAGACAGCTATGCATAGTACACAGTATTAAACTCATACACGGATTATGGTATGCACCAATTTTGAAAAGGAAAGATTCATCTTTAGGAAGAAAAGGTATAAAAAGGAAAATCTTTACATATGATATAGACCACAATTCTTAAGGAGCAATTAAGGTATACTATAGATTCTGTCAGATAATTAAACAGATTTGCCACATATTCACGAAGGAATCATCAACATTTATCACTCTTGAAGATAAGAAATGAGTGGAATAGAGATAACCAGAAAACATCAGATTTCTCCCTGAGCACATATCAATCAAGACTTACAGGGTACTTAAAACCTGCAGGTAGTAAATTGCAGTGCTGCATAATGTTACTTGCTGCGTAATGCTTACTCACATTATGATTAGACTTAAAAATTTTCGCTATACTGTGTTATGGTTCTACTATACAGCATGAAGCAACATATAGCATATACCGTGTTATACATCATAAGCTTAGAACAAACAAGACTTGATGGATCCTGAAAAAGTGAAAAATGTTTGTAATCTATATAAATAAAAATGTAAAGTTCGTTTGTACATATAGCCGCAAATCTCCGAAAGTTATTAACCGATTACTTTGAAATTTTGACACAATGTTACATTCGGAAAAGGGCATGTTCTTATATAGCTATTATTTAGATGTCATATCTGTGACAGCTACCCATTTGCTTTTTAGATTACAAAAATTACACTTTGTGACACTAGTTCTATGTGACACCACTGTACTACGCCATCTGTTGGCCGTATATCACGAGCTATACTGAAGATTTCACGATTTCAAGCCGCGTGCCGTTGCACGTGGCTACACAGAGGGATAGTAGGGATCATATCAGGGAGGGGGAGGGGGGGAAGCTGAAATAGGGACTTGGAAGAGATGA
>JAQGBX010002855.1:0-18888 GCA_034698745.1 Megaphyllum sjaelandicum
TAGGCTCTCTAGCACAACGCATGCAGTGGCGCCACCAAGCACACTGACCATCACGCTGATATCAGCGTTCATTGTGCGCCTTAAAAGCTGAAAACAAGAAGCCGAAAAAAAAGCACGTCCAAAGTAAGCATTGTCTGTGTTTGCACCCTACTGTATAAAGTAATCTTTTATTTTTTAAGCTTTTTATTCGCTTGAAACGCGCACCACTAAAGGCAGCTTGTAGCGCTCTAAAGGTTGTTTTGGTTGTAATACCAATAGGAAGAAGACGACAGGAAATAGGATGTCATCCGTCTAGTGAGGAAACCTTCCTGTTTGCTTATTCGCGCACCCCGAGGACACCGATGTGGCTATTTACATTAGAGGACTTTGTTTTACACAAAGAAGGAAACGAATTCTTTTAAATTTAACTGGTTTAAGATAATATGCCCACCCTTTGGAACATACAGTAGCTGACACCCGCAAGTTTTCTTTATGCTTGTACTGTATCCCACACGGGCTATTGACCTCCGGTTGCATTACATGTACATTATATTAAGCATTAAAACACCTGAAATATGCTACCGGTCACCTCAGATCACGCTATACTGTAGATTGTCATCTGTCACGTTTCTAAGCGATAATAACCTGTCACTATTTATTGTTCAGCTCAACAGAATGTTTCTATGAAACATGGGGGAAACTACTTCGTCTGATGTGGACCATGTGGTGAACGATAAACGTTAACAAACGTCAACAACAGTTATAATGCCATTTCTTGATTATACTGTAATTTTTAATTATCAAATGCTTTCTTTGACAAAATTTGGCTGTACATTAGTTATTTTTATACGATCTGTGGAGCGAATATACTGTAGTTAAAGTAGCATCGTTTCATTTGTTGTTCTGAACTATAGCGTTCAAACTAGCTGTTTTATTGCACCAATAAAATAAAAATGCTTAGCTTTTATAAATCTACAGTTTTTTTATTTATTTATTTTCCCTGCGATGGTATTTTCTGTACATTATGCGTTCATGATGCACCTCGAGCCATGCATTTTGAACTCAACTCGAAGGTTGGCAACACACAAAAAGTAGCAGGGAAATATAGCGACAGGAGGTTATGTTCCTCGAAAGTTGACGGCATTATTAAATTGGATTTTGCGCGCTTAAATCCCTTATTAGTTTATTGCTACTGAATTCATTGTTGATTTTGTGTGGAATTATTTGCAAACTTTATTATCATCGTAAAGTCGCAGCTTTATATGATCTGACGACATCGCCATTTATCCTTCCTAGACAGCAACGAGAAAATGTTTATTTTATTAACCTATAAACTATATTGGCCACGTTGAATATTAATCCTTTGCAGACTGGAAAAGGTGGTCGAAAACCACCGAATTTACGGCAAATCAAATTCAATGGCACGCCAAGCTTCCAACTAGCTGCCAGTTTGAACAAAATTATTTTCAAACTGATAAATTAATTCGTGAGCATGATCACGCGCACTTAAGTTATTCACGTGGAACATTTGCTCTCAAAATACTCCATGCGAAAATAAGAAAAATATTCCTTTCACCGATGTGCATCAATATACGATAAATTTAAAATGTTAATTTTACAAAGTATTAACCAGCCGTCATGGATCGACGCCATATTTTATGTAGACCCCTGCTATTTGATGAATTCCAACAGCAAAACCTGTGGGACAGGATGACTGTCTCAGTCTCACAATGCACTACAAACATAGTGCATACAACTAAATACATGTGCTAGTACATCATGTAAGCGGTTTCAATTTTTCTTCTTACAGTACATTATACCACGACTAACCATAAGCCATAGAACTTTCATCACTATGCAGCTGTACATGCTTCCTACGGCGCAGAACAGATGTAAAAACTAAAAAGAGGTACATGTAATCCATGTCACTTTAGCAAACCTCACGCATGCTGTTTTTTTCCCTTTTAAGATAATACCGATAAAACGTAAGAATGATGAGAAAAAATAGCGCAAAGAGTGAGACTCTGAGGATGGTATCTTCAAAACAGCAGGAACCATGAGAAAATCTTTCCATCGATGATCATCTTGAAAGTATCATAAAATTACCATAAACAAGCTGGTGTCAAATGCAGTATTTCAATGATCGCCAGAACAATGAGAATAAATCACCCCAAAGGATTTATGTAATTACTTAGTGCTGTTTTTACACCGGGACAACATAGTTAAATAATTAGACGGAGTTCAAGTTCGGCATTGTGATATTGCAGGTACATGAAGTTGCTCGACGGCAATAAATAACATCATCAATTGGAATTATCGCAAATGAGTGAGCGCGTCTGCTGTTCACAAGCTTGGTAGGAGAAACGAAAATCACGTCTCGGTTGGAAATATTAGCATGCATGTACAGTATATAATTCCACATGTGCATTTTTACAATGGCTATAAGTCAGAGGGTTAATCGTTTTTCATATACTGTATAGGCCTTCCGTATGCAAATTATATCCTTGAAGTTGATTGAATTTTGCTTATACTGTAGAAATGCTAAATTTCTGTATTCGATTTGGAAAGCCTGACACAACAATCATTAGGGACACTCAGAAGATTTACGAATGTTACTTGTGGCCGGCGGGAATTAAGTCACGTGCTCAGAGGGAATGTACTGATTTGGTTCAAAACAGCGATAGGGCGTGAGCAGGGTGAAGCTTATAACAGTCGGTTACCAACCAATTTCGACCCAGTGTCGCGTAATGGTATTGCAGACTCTCACCACTTGGCGACACTGGTTTTCAAGCGACTGGAATAAGCTCCAACCTGCTCCCACTCATAACCATGCTGTCCTTATCGATTTTGCACTCGTGACTTCAGACTGCGAAAGTGTCATTCGTAAAACTACTGCTGTCTGAGTATTCTAATGTTTCCCAAGAAATGTTTTAAAAATATATAAGTACTAGCTCGTTTTTGATGAACCGCCTTATCGTGCCGCTTTCAAATACATGTACATGTAATTTTAAACAAATATAAAAATCATATTCGGACCGTGCATTTTAGCATCACGAACACTTGTTTTTCCAATAAATAATCTATTTCTAGAAATGCCATGTATTTTCATGGCAATGCAGTACGAATACTTCGAAAAAATATATTTCATAGCAAACAATTTCTGCAACTATTCGAGTAAAGAGGGCACGTTGATCAAAAGAATCACTTTTATATAATGGGTTATAATTAAGATATGTACATTTAAAACTACGGGCAATTTCTTATCTAAATGTATAATAAAAAAATAAAATCCACACGACGTTCGTTTATGGTCAAGTTGAAGGCTGCGAACGCAAAATGTCCCGTCTTTTATGATCTTTCCTCGCTCCTCTTACGTGAAGCTTAAGGGGTATTTACAGGTAGAAGATTCCTCGATTGTGTAGTTCTGCTGATGGCAGCAATTTTGCAAATGGAGGGTGGACCGTCCCGCATAAACTAACACCTTAACTAATCTCGGGAGTTTAACAAGTTGTTGGGACTACGCGCTCGCACTTCTTCTAGTCCTCTTCCTTGCACGCATTTGGGAAGAACGCCGAAGAAAACCAATGCCCAAATTCGAACACAATTTACGTTATTTTTAGGGGATTTTCCCCGGTGGACCCTTTGGTAAGCATGCTTGACAGCGTAGGCAGCAGGAGTGGATATTTTGGAAAATACAAAAGGAGATGACCTAGGACAATTCGGAATTTTTGGTACAAAACTCTGTGGAAATTCGGTGATTTTTAGCGCGCGGATTTTACTCGATGATGCCAACGACTATATCCATGTTACCGGAAGTGGTTCATCTAGGAGGGCCTCCTATCTACGTCATTACCCGACAAGAAACGCCCTTGGCCCCTGCGGCAGCGCCCCCTTACGTAACAGGAACAACCAACTATGGGGCACCGCACAGAAGCGTCATGCCCGTATCCTATGGACCGCCCAATCCTCTTTTTGGGTATGTGAACTCTTAATTGGAAATATGTACCTTATTAAAAAAAATGGTGCTGTATTTATTGACAATCAACTTAAAAATCTTTTGGACACTCCTTATATTCATCTAAAAGTGATTTATCTGATTTGTCGGTGATTTGTCAGATTTATCTATAGTGAGGTCGTAGGCAATTTTTTTGAATAATTATATGCAGTAATTTTACAAATAAATGTATTACTATGGGTAGATGAGATGAGTGTCAATATGTGCTACCTGTTACATAAACCGGCATGACGATTGGTATCTGCTGCCGAAATCTCATTGGCTCCTGTCTATGAGACTAACGGGCATTGAGCCCATGGTAGATGATGATGATGAGAATGTCGTAGAGGTTAACAAATTTTGAAATCCTAGACCGCAAATAGCAAATTTTAGCGCACACTAAAATTTTTTAGAAATGTTAATAATGAAGGATGCCTATAGTTTTCGAGAGAAGAAAAGACGGACGCGATTTTACTGAATTTTCGTTAAAAATAAACTTTAGTTTTAACGAATTTATACACTGTATACGTCGATGATATTTTTGATACAAGGTTTTCTTAAGATATTCGATGAAATATACTTTGATATTGTTCATGTTTTTGTCATTCGTGACCTGTGTTTCCGTCTTTCTTCCGCTTCTGACTGGGAGTGCCACTGTGTGAACATAACCTACTGTTTTAATTAAACATGTTACTGCTGTTCACAAAAGAGTCAATTGAAAGCCGATTTTTCCATGTACTTATTTTATATAGGGCAATTCAAAAAAGATTTTAACATTTTCACGTATTCACTTACAGTATAAACTTTCGGTTCAGAAACGTTAATTCCTCGAATCCCTTACAGGGGAGGGGGATCGATGCTACAAAACGGTATACAGTTTGTAAAATTGTACATGTATCCCCACATGCAGCAGAAAATCTTTTCTTATCCAAACGTATTTAACAGTCATAACTTAGTATCAAATTAGACGTTATCTTAGTACCAACCGTATCTTATTAACTTTCGTAATAAGATTCAGTATAAAAATGTCGAATTTCCTCTCACGTTGCAGCGATTATTTGCGAGATTTTCCGCAAAACTATTATAAAAAATGGGAAAAAAGTTGCTGTCATTTTTTAAATCCCTCATATAGTCTAGCAGTTAATGTAAGCATGATTAAATTAAATTATAACAAATGCTGCCAGCTCTTTAATATTTTTTACAAATACTAAGCAGAGTAACAACAGACGATAAATAGACCATGTAGCTAACCATTTACATGTAGTTACTAAAATGTTATATTTTGTCACTTTATTTACTATATTTGTCAAATTTTCGAGGTTTTCTTGCATTTTTCGGACTATTTGGGAAGCCTACGTAAAGTAAGCTCCTACTGTGCAATGCTTTACACAAGTTATATTTTACATGTCTAAGCACTTACTGTATACCTGTATGTAGAGCACAGCATACAAAAAACAAGACTACATTAAAATCAAATTTTGATGCCCATGGATAAATGTGAAATTTGGCTATAAAAGTATACAACAACCAGTTCATAAGCTTGGATTATTAACTCATTACCTTTTCATTATAATAATGAATTAATGGTTGTTTAATTAGATTAGTAAAAACATGCACGACTACATTAACGACAACATCCGAGAATCTCCTATCATATTTATAACCTTATATTTCTACTGTTTTCAAGTTATAATCGTCTTATAATTTTAGGGGCATGGAAGCAGTTTGGCACACGGAATTCCAGAGCTTATTTTCACAATTTTTCGTTACCAATTCCCATATCTGGTACCTTAGCCCGATTGCTGCGCCCCCTAACAACGGCCGCTGGGTCGCATTTTTCGATTCGGCCAAAGTGCGTTTTTGTTGCCAGGTAAGTGATGAGAATTAATTTCTCCGATTAAGAAACAATGGTTAAAATTATTCAAAGTGGATGCATTTCAAACGCGATTATCGGGATAGTCCAAATTCCAACAGAGGCAAAAAATAAAAAAAGTGGTGGTGTGTTGCATTACCAACGTTTCGTTGCAACTGACCACTTTTGGTCAGGTTCAACGAAATTTAATTCATTTCTTTCGTTCTATGGGTAACTGAAATTAAAAATACTGAAGTTTTGAAACAATCATGCAAAACCCGCAGATAATAGACCATGCGATAATGGCCCACTAGATTTGGAATATTAAATCAAGATTACCAATTTGACGCTATTCCGAAAAAGGAAGGAACATTTCTATGGAAATCCGTAAAACAAAACTCAAAGCGCTAGAAAAAAAACCTCATTTTCCCAATACATTATTTGAATAATGTAAGATCAACACAGATAAAGTCCCTTTTCTCACTATTATGTTCCACATTGTAGCATCAGAATTATTACTGAATAAGGAAATTAATGAAAGTTATAAACATGTAAATGTAGCAGTGACCCCAACTAATCATATACTGTACATGTATTTCGGATTACACGCAATTGTTCATGCCTATTAAGTAGTATTTCCTCCGTTTCAATTTCAAATTACCTGTGTAGCTTTTTTTTCCAATAAACTTACAGGTATTATCAAATGACGGAAGTATAAGTACTACATATACTGTACGTTTTGAAATAATCAGCAAATCCGATATCGTAATGCTATTCACAGAACTTAAGTTTTGAGATTTGTCAGTTTGGGATATTGTGAGGGATATCAGAATTAATACACAACCATAGAAATCCCCAGAGGGAATTATGTATTCCGAAAAATGCGTTTAACGGTAATTTCTTTTAAGCAAATGAATGATCATGCCGCAAGGCCAGAATTCCTCTTACTTCAACTGTTTTTCTTATTTTGCTTTCAATAAGCTACATGTACATCTAACATACATGAATAAGGCTCAATTATGAGATGGTACAGCATATCGCCATAAAAACATTCTCGTAATATTTGTTATTTATAGGATTGTGGTCATGGATGGACATCTATGAAAGGTCGAGTTGCATTTTGGTTTAATTTCAACACTATGAATAACGATGGCCATATTTCATTTAAACTTTATGGTCAAAAATGCCAGCGTTGCAAGAGTGGACATTATGAAAATGCAATGTGGTATCCAGAAGAAGTAACTAAGGTAATTCTGCATTTATAAATTTGGATACTTTTTCTAATTAAAATAATAAAAAAGCATATTATATAAGGGATATAACTAAAATTAAAAAAAGGATTTCTTTGCGAAACTTTTTATTACGTTATAGTGCGTAACTATAGTAGTAAACGCACAAATGGGAACTATTACACTGGTACAATTAAATACCTGTCATGTAATGAAATTCGAATGTTGAGATTCCAGTTGACAAATTCACATTCGTAATTACAAAATGAGCTAAGCTAACATTTCGTAGTGTTAATAGACTACCATTATGATGTGACCTCGAGCTTAATCGTGGCCTAATTTGTGCTAGTCCTCTGTAAACAGAGGGATTATCTTTCGGAGAAATGTGCCACATTTGCTATTAGAAATTGCAAGGAAGTCAATTTAGAAATGATTATATCACGTGAATGCATAACTAAAAACGTCCACATAGCGAAGGTAATGTTTCGGTAACTAAGTTTCTAATTACAAGTTTTCCATATCTCCGATTTCATAAAGTCAATTAGAAGAGTTGCATACTGTATATAAAAGACTGGAATTTTTTTACTTGACTTACAGGTGATGCTGAATGTTTACAACCGTGTCGGACAAACATTCTATGGCTTGTATCAAGCACCATATGCCAAAAGTCGACGTCCTGGAAAACCCCGTACCCCTCACAACAGTGACCTTTGCCAAGCGTGCCAAGATGGAATCTGTTCAGAGCGTAGGTGATTTGATAACATGGACTGCAATTGCACAGATGAGTGTAACAAGTGATACATTTGCAACTGAGATGTACATTTGCGGAGACCAAGCTGCACTAGGTAAATGTGTTTGTTGTTTTTTTTTTAAATGGCACGTCAACATGTTCCCATTTACATGTATATCAATACGTTCTTGAATATTGAGAAACCCCGACATTAGTGCTAAGGTTTAGTCTATAATTTAATTTTTGAAATAGAAAGTATGTACTTTTTTTTAATATGCTTTTCCCTCATACATATACGAACGTTTTCACTAGAGCAGTTTGCATTTTATTTTCTTGATAACGCTTTTCAAGAATTTTGACCAAGCATATAAAATGGCCAAAAATTCAATTTTTATTTTGTCCTATACATAATTTTGTACTTAATTTCTGAATATGTGAACTTTTTATCATAAGACTTTGATGAGGGATTGTTATTTTATTAAGAGTATAACAAATAACAACATGTTGTGATGAAGGAGCATCAAGCAGCATGAGGGAAAATTGCAATTTTGTTGTTTGCAGTTACAATACAGATGTTCAGCTATTTTTTAAAAGTTGTTTCTTTTAATTTATATTATAATGCAAGCTTGTTTACAGTTACCACACGTATAAGCCAATACGACTTAATTGTTAAATTAGGAAGCCATTTGTAGTCAAACATGTTTAATAATTATTTCTTCATATAAATGTGTAGAAAATGGTAAAGTGCATATTCAATAATGAAGTTCACATCATTTTAGCAGTGTCCATTAAAATAATGCAACTATTGTACAAGTACATGTTTACAGCACATGTATTTGAATATTATTCTCGTTGGACAAGGCTAAACATGCATTTACATTTAAAATCGCACATCAGATTCAATTCAACACCACACATATTCATTAATAACATGTACAATATTCTACTTGATTGTAAATAAAAGTTCAGTTCTTTTCATTAGTTTCTTTCTGAATTTTCATGGTAAACTATGAAACCGCTGTGGACCCAGAACGCGCTGATACGGGTATGATGCTTATAATTTAATAAATACTACTACTCAGTGTAAATACACTTGTTACTCCACATACAATTGTACTCCACAACCAAGTAAATACACTGGTTGTGGAGTTCAAGTCTCGTTTACTATTATTATCACTTCCAACCACTTGATGATGGAAAGAATAAAATTTAAAAAAGCCATACTTCGAAGGGTAAAATAAATTTGTAAGTCCTACTCCTACATTAGAACGCTACTGTGATTTAAAATTGCGCCTTTTGAGGTTATAGGCCACTGTAAGGGGGTTTCGAAGTCGTTATTTCGAATTTTAAAATTTTAGGATATAACTTTGAGAAAGCTAATGGATGCATTTTGATGAATTCTTCATAAAGGGGTGTTAGGTAAAAGCAACTTAAACTAGTGTATGGAACACAGAAATATGCAAATTATAACAAACAATTTCAATATTTTCTAAACTTCAAGTTTCTGTATAGAATTTAAAACAAAAAAATTTCGAAAGTTAAAACGAAATACAATTTAGTATAGCGCGTTTTATCTTTATTTTTTCTTAGTAACAAATATACATGAATACACATTTTCCATATAGTATTTTTCACAGTTATATCTAAAATTGAGCAAATTCTATTTTTGATCCCCCTTGAGAATGACAGTATGACAGTATTTGACTTACCACGCCACGTGGCTTTCAGCTCGGATAAAAAAAAACTTGTCACAAATCAATTTTGGAAGCAATGCAGACGAGCAGACAAATGTTTTACGGTAGTGCGAATAATCTAGAAATCTTTAAACTACTATTATATTATTTGCTGAAACCTTAGATTGCCACGATAAACTGTAGGATCGAGTCTGCCATCATTAATGGTTATCTGCAGGTAATTATGTTAAGTTGTGTATTGTAATCTTTAAGTCATGGTAATAATTTGTACCTAAACAATCTGATGGGTTTAGGGAATACTAAAATAAATCATTTGAGATCGTCAGAAATACCAGAAGACCTCTGCAAACACCATTTAGGTTTGATGGCCCACGTTTATACTTTAATTAGTATCAACAAGAGTTTAGAAATTAATAACTAACCATGGTCAAACTGGATCGTTGGATCCCCTGATTGGTTCCAGCATTAGAGCATCTTCAATTTCGGCCACCAAACTACCTGCTGGATGCATCTTAGTCGGATGAAAGAATGCCATGATCTCCTCAATACATTTATCCTTCGTTTCTGGGAGAAATTTATAAATAGTCGCACCGACACAAATCGTGATCCCGACGAACAGTAAAAAAGAGTAATGACCAATAGCGCCCTGCAAGAATCACGAGTGATAATCAACCAATTGTATGCGATTCATAATTCAAGGTGAAAACTATTGATGCTATCATTCACCTGCATAGAGGGGAACGACACACCGACTAAAAAGTTGCACGCCCAATTGATAGTACAGCCAATGCTCATCGCAACTGGACGTGGGCCAGGTAGAAAGAGTTCAGCCCCGATGTAAAATGGAATTGGTCCTTCAAACGGTGAAAGATACAAAGTTACTTTACAAAATGGGATTGAAATTGAAAAGGCGAGTTTTAACCAGGGAAAAAATGAATTCAGACGTACCCAATCCCAGACCAAATGTAAGAACAAATAACAGCAAAAATGCAACTGCTAAAAATGGCACGAAAGCGGCATAATCCTAGCATGAAAAAATTCAAGATGATTATGAAAACAGTTTACAAAGCACCGATTTTCACAAAAGTATCTAATTAATAATTGCTTATCACAAATAGGTGCAGAATAGCATCAAATGACGTGCCGATTGACAATTTTGCATTTACCGTATTCATAAATTCAAAACCCTCAAACCAAGATTTGAGGTTTTTAGAAAGAATGGTGTTACCAATACGAATACAAAAGTAAACTTTACTTTTGTCTACATACTTAATTTACTTTTCTGATGATATTGGATGTAACTTTTTAATTATCAAACCTCATTTATGATAGCATCTTAGCTGCGTTATGACATTTTGCTTAAATAATCACTTCAACAGGGGCGTACCATAAACGTGAAACAAGTCGTCAAGCCAATGAGCATGGCGATGACAAAGACACAACTGGTCACAAACAAGCTCTTTCTTCCAAATTTTGAGATTAAATATGTCTGGAAAGGAAAATGAACAAACACTGTAAACCCCTAAAAGACAGCAATTCCGAAGCACTTTGAAGTATGTAGTGATTGCCTGCATTAGAGGTCACAGGTTGGACTCATGCCACGTAATTCATAAACACCTCAAGAAAAATACATTTATCGCATATCAAGTTTAAGGAATTAATATACCGTCTTCAAACCTATCAAAGATATAAATATTTCTACCAAAAACACGCTCATAAAAACGAAAACCATTTAAAGAATGTGTAAGTTGTGGCTTGGAAAAAATTTTATATTTTTTCCAAGCCACTGCATTGTTTCTAAAAATAAGTTCAACACGATTAGTCTACAAAAGAAGAGAATGTAAAAAGGTGAGGAAATATGCTTAGAATTCTTTCAAATTCTAGGTTAAAACCGAAGGGTGACACCCGTGTTATGGTACCAGCATACTGAGTTTCCATATATTTGTTAATTTATTGAGAATAAACCAACTACCAAAGAAATACTAACTAACTATGATACATACCGTGTCAACTCTACAGACAAATACAGTAACTCATGCTAAACCTGTTATAAAAGAAACATCCCATGTTAAATTAATGGGGAAATTTCCTTTTTCGCCGGAGATCGGATACATAATTGCCAGTGATTTAAGTTTTGAATCTATTATTTTCTGACAAGGGAAAATATGACGATGCCACGACACATTTATGTAATTACTTACCGAAATTGCAGACACGAGGAAATTAGCCAGTCCAGCTCCAATGCTGGCATACTGGCTTTCCTTTTCGCTCATTCCAGCCTTATTAAATATCCCCGTAGAATAATAAAAAACCTAAATGCAATTAAAACGCAAATTATTGTTTTTTTGGAAGTTTAAATGAGAGCAAACGTACTTTGAAAGTGAAAAAACGTACAGCATTTATTCCGGCCAACTGCTGGCCAGCGTGCATAACACACAGCAGAATAAGTGGGGTGCGAATTTCAGCAGAGGTAATAACTTGGACGAAGGACCATGAAGGGCTTTTCATGTTTTGTTTCAATTCGTTTTTCATTTCGGCAACATCTTCTTCTAGCTCCGTAATTGGTAAATTCCGAAGACGACTTAATGCTGATACGATAAAAACAATTCAATGAAGAATTTATTTTTATTATTACTTGCAATGAAATCAAATTTTAATAAAACCACCAAGCCTTTTTTAATCTATTGTTAAAATAAAATATTCTAAATAAGCATGTACGATTCAACCAAATATTGTCTCGTCAGTAAATTGCATCATTTTACGTCTATCATTGTTAACCTTGTAGGTCCGCAAACAGTTTTGATACTATGAAACCTCACCTTTTAAAGATTCGTCAGAACTTCCTCTTACGGTAAATAAAAATTTAGGGCTTTCCGGACAGAAGGCTAAAATTGCAGAAGCTATGGTTACCGGAAAAATAGACAAACCGAGCAGATAGGGCCAACCCCAATCATTGCCTGAAAATTAAGATACAAGAAAATAACTGTCCTTCATGTTTAAAACCATGTTTTTTTTTTTTTTTTTTAAAGTATGTTGTCATAATTACCCAGAATATTATTCAGGCCCAAAACAAGCGAGGCAAGCAAGCCAAAGTTCATGCCCGAAAGTAGTAGCACTCCTAATGGCCCTCTGAGAGCCAAGGGAGAAATTTCTGTAAGGTACATTGGCACTGCGCTAGTCGAAAAGCCTGGAAAAAATTGGTTACATAAAATTAACACAAAGAATGCATCATTATATTTCCTTTTCAATATAAATGATGGAATTGTAGATAATATAGCCCGACATAGCCAAGAGTCATCATAAAAATTACCCTGAGCAACAATTATGCAGTCATAAATTGTGTATATATGTCTATCTAACACAGAGTAAAGCTGTGACTAAAATCAATGTTAGAGAATAGAATAGAAAAGCATTAGAATCAAATCGACCAAATTCACATTTGAGCCTATAAACTTCATGACTAAACAGATGCTTCGCTTCACCGTAGAATTTTAATCGGTTCATGACATGACACTACCCAGCACTTTTTTTGTCTAACATCAACTGCTTCCGGTCTAAAAAGAAATTGTGACAACGCATATTCTATCGGAACATTGGAGTTTTAGAGTTGCTTGAAATAGCAAATTATGACTGGATAAAACATAAACCATTAGGACGGTGAAGGCCGGGCCTCAGTTTCTGCTAATCAAATTCGCAATGAAGAAATGAACAACAATTGATAATTATCTAATTGTTGTGTAATCATGGTCAACCCATGATGATAACGTACACAGACGGAATATGAATCAAATGCACGGCTCGTACCACTAAAAATGCCTATAAGAAATCGTCCTATGATAAGCATTTCAACTGAGGAAGCACTTTGACACGTTGCAAAAAGTATACTTGACACGACGCCCAAAATGTTAACTCGCAAAATTGCGCCTCTCCTGGAATAGTAACGCAGTACTTTTAAGATATGTGCATCAAATGTTTAACACCGACTTCAAACTTCAGATGATTTATTTCAACAACCTTCCAAATTTGTTGCATAGCCATCCGGCCAACAAAGATCCCAGCATTCCACCAACGAGGAAAACGGAAACGATGGTGGACCACACGATTCTGACTTCGGACTCGGATAAAACGAAGCCATATCTTTCATATATAGTTTCGTTGCAAAATTTCTGGATGATCTACAGTACGTTGCAAGAGAAAAAAATAATAATGATACGTTCATTAAGCAGTCATACTGTGCAGATTGGAAATTTGGCACCACAAGGGTGCGAAACGTGGGTCAAGTAAAGTTCAATTTACGCAACTAGTCACTCAAACGATTAAGTTATTCAAATTTCCATTTTAACGACTATACAAATTAAATGTAATTACTGCTGGGCTTCATATTTTGCCGCTTAATATGGCGGCAAAATGTGAATCATCGCACCAGATGTTACTGGAATCGTTTTTAAATAGGAAGTCGACAAAAACAAGTTCTAATTATCATACATATTCCATCCAATGAAAGCTGTTTTTTTTTTTCTTTGACAATAAACAGCGATCATCAACCACGTATACAGTTTGTAAACACCGTGCACATGTTCAATTACTACGACGTTCAATTAATTTACTTTTAACAATACAAATGTAATTTGTATAATTTAGCTGAGACAGCTAGCCGTTTGACATTAAATGCCATTGCTAGCTACCATACTTTGGCCACTTGAGCTTTTCATAATAGATATTTACAATGACAAAACGAAACCACCCACTGCTTTTCTTTGTCTCGCCAGACACAAAAACATGTGTGGGCAATAAACAATAGAGTAATTATTCGGCGTATTTTAAATAGTCCTTGCATTTAGCTTATGTTCAATTTGCTTACATGTCACGGGCACTAATTTTATACTATTGTACAAGTTGTATATAAGCGACTAAGAAGTGAAATTAACTCATTTGCGCTACTGTTTACGTTTTGCCAAGTTGCCAACAGCTAAAAAGCAGTTAAAGCACCTCGTTAAAATCTTTCGTTTTACATGTATATTTAAATTACCATGCCTAAAATATTTAAAGTGTTTGACAAGTAAAAAGTACAACTTCCGTGCTTCAAAGTTTACAACAATGTTATCGTGAAAAACGTTTATATCAGCTAATACAAACTTTTTTCTATAATACGGAAAGTTTGGTCAAACAAATTATTTACAACCTACATTTAAATGAAAAAGAAAGTGCAACTTGATTATGGATGTAAACAATCACTGTTCTTAACCTAGTTCTTTTCAGTTCATCTTTTCATTCCAAACATTAAAGTTAATTATACTCAAAGCAAATCCAAATAAATTCGACTAATTTTAATCACTGTACTGCATGTACCTACTTGTTGAGGGGAATTAATTACTCCGGTATTGTACCCAGTTGGAACTGCTGAACTTATTACGGCAGCAGATGCTGTCAAGAATAAGGTGGCCGTCCCACCACCCTTCTTCTGCAATTAAATTATCATAAACGGATCATTAATACTATTATATTCTACGTGCAGTCATAATTTTGTGACAAGTTTTATTTTGCACAAGAATTATTCTCATTGCACCGCTTGCCCGAAACAGGTTTCTGGCAAATGATTCCAACAATAATGAGATTTTCATTTTTAACAAACTATTTGATGCTTTAAATACAATAAGGAAACATATTCAAAACATTTTAATCAACAATGCATTGAAGAAAACATGCACACTACTTACAAATAAACAAAAGTTAAACAAACCATTCATTTCTCCTACTAAATGCAATTGTGGTAGACATGTACAAATGGTTTACTATTTAATTGTAAAAACTTGACTATAGTTAAAACTTCGGATGCAATCATTCTCCAACCTACTTCCGTTAGCTGTTGCTCATTACTACAAATTAATCAACGCGTACGTTTAGCCGATACCTTAAATCAATGTCGCCATTCTGAAATATTATTATACCGTGACTCAAATTGTGGATCAATTTCTTGTTCTGGATCAATGTCTTTTGTTATACATGTATTGTAATTCTTGCACGGCAGAAAATTGCAAAAATGTGGGACATCTATAAAATAATGTCCAACCTCATTTTATGGTAACCAAGAGCCAGAAAAAAATATCATTA
This sequence comes from Megaphyllum sjaelandicum, assembly GCA_034698745.1. Lineage (NCBI taxonomy): Eukaryota > Metazoa > Arthropoda > Diplopoda > Julida > Julidae > Megaphyllum > Megaphyllum sjaelandicum. The sequence continues at coordinate 15,590 of JAQGBX010002855.1, forward strand.
ATCGAAAATTTAAATCCAGCTTTGCCTTGGAAAGTTGGACATCAGTTTTTAAGACCAGGTTTAAGATTTCACAATGCGTGTACATTATTTTTCTGTCCTCGTGCCAAATAGCCTTGGCGACGTAGGAACGATAGGATTGTCGCAGAGCGCATCTTTTAAATAAAATGATACTATCATGCTAGTTCTCAAGTTAATACGTACGGAAAGTCGACCTCGTGTTGATATATAAACCTTTTGTGACGTAACATTAGCACCTGAGGAATATTTTTAACCAAGAAAAGCGAGGAAACAATGACATCGAATTTTTGAGATTAATTTGAAGCAAAGAAGATTACTAATGAAGTGGTGAAAGAAGGTTAAAGTATTACAACAACGAGATGAGTTTAATATTTTCTTTTTGAAAATGTTCGTGTCTCAATCATGTTTGCAGTAAATAAAAAAAATTCAATTTGGTGTAAAATATGCAAAATAATCACAAACTCTTGTATTTTAAGATCAATAATATAGCTTCAATTGTTTTGAAGCTCGCGAAACGCCATTAGTTTTTTGTGAGATTTTATTATAATGTCTTGGTTTATGTTTTTGTGAGTGCGATTTTGCATTTTTTACCCCCAAAATTCAAAGGAAAATTTTTATAAAATCAACGAATAGCCTAGCTTTGGTGCTTGGGAATACCATGTAAATCCACGCAAAACTAAATTAGCATGTACATGTATATTATTCCGGCAGTCGTGCAGTCACGTGTGCCAAATGGACACGCTAATTGGTTTAAAAAATGCACTGAAAGGTAATCGGAGTTTTTAAACCAATGAATGCATGCAATCCCTTAGCACACGTGGCTTCACGACTACGAAGAGTGCCATTCGCAGATTCGTAAAGCTCCCGTCTGAGGACCCTCGCTATTTTAGCATCTCAGGTACGGGTGATTGTAAATTTGTACCTTTCCCTGCTGCCTTTCCAAGGCAACGGTACCATATTGTGTACGGGTCTCGAGAACGGATCTATGAGATTTAGATACAATAGATAACCGATCCTGGGTAATCACTGGGTATCAAACCCTGAAATACAGTAGAACCTCTCATATATGAACTCATAAGCACGTGGCTCCTGCCCACTACACGGTACGTTTTTACAATCGGATACAAAAACCATCCTAGGACATGGATGAACCATGATGTTTTTGTTGACTGGTATGATTAACACGTCCATACTTTTCGATTTTTCGATATATGAACTTTTGAATATATGAACCACCTCTGGTCCCAATTAGTTGATATTTGGTCCGTATTAGATTCTGGTGTATATCATAATTAAAACAGTAAAGTCACCCAACCCAGCAACGACTCCAGATCGAATGTGCCACCCATGCAGTCACGCTTTCAATGCAGCCTACCTACCAGAAAGGTGCGCGCATGCGCGTTGCCAAAGCATTTCGATAGGTCATGCAGCATTGGTCATACCCGCAACGGTGATGATGGGTCATCGGCGTTCTCCCGGATTCCATTTTTCACGCTGGTCGTCGTGCTGGCCAACGACAAATTGCTGACGAAAGCAGCCGCGGATGGCATTTAATTCACGAACGGATGAATGGGAACACACGCGTTCTTCTCCGGTTAAAAATAGAACGGCTCCTGCACTCTTTCTGCATGCAGTTTCCGCCGTTTCGTCTGAACGGAAGATGAGAAAACGTCCGCGAGAGAGAGCTCCTACTAGGGATTTCTCACTCCATTCCATCCTCAAATAGCTGGCTTGCGACAATCCAAACAGAACCGGTTTCAACCACCTCGTATATCGACCGGTGTGCTTTGGATAGAAACGAACAAATGGCGCGCTTTTAAACATTACACGTGGTCCTGCCACTTGTGTCTTGCTGGGTTGCTCAACCATTTGTTTACCTACTTGAACTCGATGCATTCCTGTCGAAATCCACCCGAAAAATAGCACATTTGTTTGCGACGACGTGTTATTTGTTTACGCGTCCATGAATAATACAGCGAATGCTGTTTACTTGTTTACCCCCTTTTTTTGCTCGTTTATAACTCTTTGTGTTGACAAAAGCATTTCGTAGGATTGCGAATGCTTTGAAATACTGTAGATGGTTGGCCTCCTTTTATTGCCTTTTTCCGTGATCGATAGAAATATTCAACGAATATTGCGAGAACAGAAAAATGAGAACGAGATTTTACAGAAAACTTTAATTTTAAGGTTACCCCTGAATCCAAAGCCTCTGCTCTGTCCAAAATCGTAAACTAATGTACTGTATAGGGGTAGCAACCTTAGAATTTGAAGAAATTGTGATATCGTATTCGCCGTTTACTGTAGTTGGGCGCTGCTCGCACATTTAACGATAACATGATTGTAAAACAAAGGGTCCCTAAAAACAATAGGGGTATTTAGTTCTAGGGTTCTCATATGGGGTTACTCAGAAGCATTATGAATCGTACTTCGATAAGTTTCGCGTGCAAAATCGACACGCTCATCAATTTTGGCTAAAAGTCCTTTTCTCGCACACGTGACTTCACGACTGCTAGAGTACATGTATATGCTGGTTCCAAAGTTCAAACACTTTCAATAATTTACGAGTCGATTGATGGATAGAAAACATTGAAATGGTCTTGAAATCAAGGTTTTGCGTCTTTTTAATTGTCTATACTACTAAGTTCTACCATACGAATTGAAAACACTGCATTTGATGCACGCGCTCCCATTTTTACGTAGGGGAGACAGGGGTAATGGAGCCACCCTGAGGGATAATTGCACCTAACGTGTTAAATAGGAGTATTTTCATGCTGATAAATACGAAGAAAGCTTCTTTTGTAAGTGATCTTTCAGTTAGATCACTAAACCCCTCAAAATTTCGTGTATTTACAGAGGAATATTTTTTTTTTTTTGCAAAATCCTTGTCTTGGTCCTATTACCCCTCTCCCCTACTTCTCATGAAATATGCAGATTTTTTCATAGTTCCTTTATTGAGAAATAAAATATTCGCTAATATTCCGTTATTAAAAAAATAACTTGTCAAACAACCAAAATATCGAAGTCGAGAAAATTAAATATACCGTAACGACGGTTTTAGTACAAGATTTGGGATGTTTTCAATAAACGAGAGAATTTAAGAAAAGTAACCCGAGGTAAGTGAGTCATGCAATAGGAGGTCAATAAATTTAATACAAAAAACAAAATAAGTTCCTAAAAGGTTAGCACTGCAGCATTGGTTCATACAGAAGACATGTCTTAGTATTCGTGTCGCGCATACTGTATAATCATTCAACAAACAACTGCTTCGAAAATTTGACCCA
>JAQGBX010002856.1:0-18887 GCA_034698745.1 Megaphyllum sjaelandicum
GTAGTGAGTAGGGGAGTTCCTCCCAGTTTATATAAAGGAATAAATTCATAATTACTCACGTGAGACTCTGTCAAATCTTTCGTCCTCAGGTTATTCAGGCCAGAATAACCTGTCTACATCAATACGACCTGCAGGGATAAAGACTAAGTATCACAAACTTTCATTTATTTTCAAGAGATACTGACTTCCATCAGTACCGGTGTCATTATTTTGAGTGACACCTCTCAAGTGTGTGAATACAAGTGCAATCCTTTGAATTATTTATGTTGAAACCCAACATGACAAAACCCAGAGATGCACAAATGCGCTGATTGGCTCACTAAAGAGCCCGCCATTTGGAAGGCGTAAAACATTGTCAGCGTCATCGTGTGTCGTGTGGTTCAAAATGGCGGAAGGATTGCTAGTGAATGTTGATGTTGTGCATCAAACGCTTCGTGGTTTGAAAATTCTACGTTCTAACGTGTCCCACATTTTCCAGAGTTTAGCAGAAGGTGTTAAGTCTTCGAACGGAGACGATGGAAAAGAAAAAGCGTTCATTCAGGAGTTGCAGCAAGGTTTGCAGAATGTCAACACGCACTTGAAGTAATCCTAACTTCAATATTTTTCATGTTGACTTGAAAGTACTAGAGTACAAAAACCTATTATTGAAAGAACATAACCTATACTGTATATTGACTTGCCCTGGGCAAATGTCAATTTTCTTGGTAAGCGAAGACTTACATACTTGCATGTGCGCATAAACACAGAAGGCGTCCTACGCCACGCGCTTCTAGGCGGGATTTTCGAATTTAAAAAAATGTTCAATTTTAATAAATTTAAGACTGGGTTAGGTCACACACAGTATACGTAATATAAGTAGGTTCACTCGCCGCTTTTTTGCATGGAGTTTTCCAAGGGGGGCATGAGCATCCCTCGTCTCACGTTGACGAGGGCTTCGCCCCCAACAAGAGGGGCTTATGCTCCTCTCTGTCCCCCACACCCCCGCTGGCATATCGGTTCTCCATTCCTGGTACGAAGCGCGTGCAAACTACTTTTTAGATAAATCAGCCTACCAAGAAAATCTGTCTATGGATGTATAGATTTATTCATGACGTGGATCAACGGAGTTGACGAATGCTGCAATCTGTGTGGCTTTGGTGTGGAGGATATTCAGCATGTACTAACCACATGCCCAGCACTGGAAAATCATAGGGTGGGAATGGAAGCTGCATCCATAGAGGAGTGGTTGGGCTTTATAGGGGAAGGATGCCATAAGCAAAATGCGATTCATGCAGCAAAAAAGGTTGCTGATGGGGTGGCATAAATTAAAGGAAAAAGCAAAATTGTCACAACTTGAAAACGTGCAGGGAAGTGTGGGTGCCGGAGACCACCCCTTTGATGTAGAGCAGGGTGAAGACCGTGAAGTAGATGGTTAACACCGTAGCGCCTCCTCATGGAGGCACCCGTCACAAAGGGTTTGCTACTACAGTATTCAGATTCAGTTAACGATTTTTTTTTTAAATGTGCCAATTTAGCTATTGGCATACAAACTGGAAAACCTGAGATAAACTTCTAGCATTAAATATGCTTTTACTTTATGTATAGAACGTGAAAACATCACGTACTTGTTTAAATGAACGAGAGGCCACTGCGGATGGACAACCAATTGGGCTTTTGAACATAGTTGACTTTAGCTGACTCCCCCTACCACATTGCACTGTATGTGCTGACTGTATGATCTCTGGTATTCTTCAGGATGGGAAAAAAAATGCTGCTCATTTGCTCAGCTAACTAGCTTGCTTGTTCAAACTTTTGAATACCAAGAGTGGCATGGTAGCAGAGTGGCTGAAACGAATGGCCACACATTTGAAAGACCTAGGATCAAATTATTGTCTTGACGAAGTTGTTGCCAGGTTGTGTTTTCTTTGTGTTATTATTGAGGGCATCTACATTGTGTATCATTATGTTGTATACGTTTTAATTGGTACTGATGGTCATCATCTAGATTTCTCTTACCCGTATCATTTTATTCACCATTTTTTTTATTTAGAGATCTAGAGAATGCCACGAACAATTTGGCCCCACTTCCTGGGCCGCCGACATTGCCTAATGCTGGTCTCTTGAGTCAAGATCCGGCACAAGACCGCACCTCCTTATATCTACAACTAATGCAGTCCTACAAGTGGACCGACAAGGTTAATTAGCTTGGCTGCATGAAGCAATTTAATTTTCATTTATGAATACGTTTTTTTTATGACACGTTTTTGGAAAAAATAAAATAGGTGCGGGAGTTTTCTGGTCATGCTGCTGCTTTACTGACTCAGAATTCGCTGAAACGATCGGTTCTAATAACGAAACGTGTGCGTAAAATGCCTCAAAATAGCCATAACTTTCCTACAGGGTGAGATTTTGCCGAAATTTCAATAAATTATTAAAAATGCCTTTACCGTAATCTTGATATTGCATTGAAGTTGGAGGTTGGATATTCATTGTGTCGAATTCACTTTTTCAGATACGTGGATGGCGTAATTAATTCTTTTGACCGTCGGATTTTCCCTGAAATGCACATTGAAGTAGACAGACCCTATGGTACTTCGTTGGTTTTGCAGGTGTGTGTCGTTCTGTCCTGGTCTCAAATTAAACACATAAGCTTATTGACACAATTAAAGAAGAATTTATCCTCAATTGACCATGACAGTTTAATGATGGCTTTCAAGAGAATTGATCTTGCATGGATAACAGGAGGAGTTAGAGCTAATGTTGCCGTAGTAAAGTTTCTATTGCCGATTAATCACACGTGCATTGGCCAAATTAAGTTAGTTTAGTAGCTAGTCTTGTGGCGAATGCTCCAAATCATTTGGCACAAACCTATTTAGTTTTTTAATTGTTTCACCTTATTCTCAAAACAATTAACATGTAATTTAGCTTTTTTTTCTAATCAGTTCAAGAAGTTTCAAAAGTTGTCTTTAATTTCACCTTATTCTCAAAACAATTAACATGTAATTTAGCCTTTTTTTTCTAATCAATTCAAGAAGTTTCAAAAGTTTTCTTAAATTTCAAAAATTGATAATACGCTTTGAGCTTGTAATTCATGAAGAAAATTTTCTGTTTTGTTCCAAATACGGTACCTTTAGAAATAGATATACAAAACCTAGAAAATTGTTCAATATCACTTTTGGACGTCACAATCTTTTGCCACCAAAAATGGAGCAGCTGTAATTGCACCTTTTTGGCGAATTGATAAATATATGAAAGCGACTTTCAATTTGCCAAGTTAATATTACCATGCATTTTTTTTTAATTTGTATAGTCGTTAAGTCCAGACATTATCATGCATTTTCTACCGATTTTTTACTGTATAGATCACCATTGGGAAGAATGTAAAAGCCATCATAATTTTAAGAAGTTTGATCACCGAGTGGGTCGTAATCAAGGCATATAATGAAGAACTTTTGACTGAAGAAGGAAAGGTAGGGCCCTCCATTTTCAAGCTTTGTCTTAGGCTAGATGCTCTTTCATTATCCACTCTAGAGGATTGTATTAGTATAAAGATACATTTTTTTGGCAGTGTTTGTTTATTTGAAGTTTTTGTTTTGATATGTCATACAGATCGACATATGGTCAAATTCAAGATATAAGGTTTTTCAGAAGGTTTGTTTTATGGCTCTGCCTTTTATTGCTTTGGCTGCTGGGTTTGTTGCACCGATGTTCACTTGTGTGTGGTTCTATGTTAGTTCAGGTTTTAGTTGGTGCCTGTGCCTTGAGACTTCTTATGTAGTCTTAACTTAACGTTACTTTTGATTTTGTTGTTTAGTAATGTTTGCCAGTTTTTGTAGTTTCACATTCACTTCAATGTCAATTGATACATGTGTTGAAATAATGAAATGAGAGAGGGAGGTAATGCACTAAGGGGGCTCTGCTCCTTCTGGCATAGGTGGGTTTGGATGTAATGCGTACTTTGAAATAAGACATGATGAGTTTAGTTGGTTAGTACAGTGGGTTAGAAGACTATAGTTGGGTTATTGTTATTGTTATTTGAAATAATGAAATGCTTGACACAGGCTCTGTACATTCCTTAATGCTTATCTGGGGCTAGTTATGGTTGTTGTTTTGTCAAGTCCTTGGCTTTCTGTAGATCAGCGTGTATGAGAATGCTTGGAACTTCTCATTTGCTTTTAACACACAAGATGCTTGATGCTGCATGATTGCAATGAACACAGTAAAATAATACCCAAAAAAATAATTGAATCAGGTCACGGATCATGCCAACGCAGCCATGCTTCACTATTTTGCGCCGCTTTATCCAGAAGTGGCACTAAGATCATTCATGGTAAGTCGACTGTTATCGCAAATATGCAGTTTCTCAATTCCAAACTAGCTATGTTGCAAATTCTAACATTGAATTTGTATTTATGTAGCTGTGGCTGCACAGCTATGCATCTCTATTCACGGCTCCTTGTCATCGGTGCGGAAATTATCTGCATGAATTTTTGCCACCAACGTGGAGAGATTTTCGCACGCTCGACGCTTACCATGAAGCCTGTAGATGAAGTTTAGGTGTCAGGTGACAGGAAATAGTTTTTGTCTGTATATTTTATAAAAAGTGATATTAAATTTTTTGTTACGGATCTCTGCATTTTGATCGTTGGTCTGACTCCGAGAGTGAGGCAAAAGCCTGGAAAATACCAGCACAATGCTGGCTTTTCTGTATTGGAATCGCGTAAAATACAGATATTCTGCAAATAGATATGAAGCATATGAGATATCATTTGTTAGTTAATTTCATCACCAACTCTCCATTTTCTGTAAAAACCGAAATTGTAACATTTAAAGTTCTTTTACAGAATAGTTTATTTAAAGTTCAGTTGGTGAAATGTTCAGTACTCTTAATCAGCAATAACTGACACTTTTAATCTGCAATTTATGCTAATAGAATTCGAGGTGAGCTATGTGTTGTCAACCATTTGTGAATTTGAAGCGAAGGCATTCGTTATGTACAAAATATCTTTATTTGCCTTTCGGTTGGTACTGAATTAGTTTGTCGTCAATTGATGTTGAACTGCACACGGATTTACTTGCTCTTAATAAGGGGAATTTTTCCATTATTTTTTGGAATTTTCATCCTCATCGCTGTCATTTCCACGAAGTTTTGGATTGCTGCTCCTAACACCGGTTGTAAACCACAGCTTTTCAAGTTCCATGAATGGCCTTTCGATCAATGTGCTCAAGATGATCGCACTCGTTATTGTGGTGACCATTGCTCCCGTCATTGCCACCATCTGCAAAGACACGTTATTGTTCTTCAGCGTCTGATTTTGATCGTTCACTTTGCAAGAATGTACTTTACTTACCAAATTACAAGTGTCGTAGTAGAAACTATCAGCCCGGGACATAAAAAAGTGGATGATGGCCAAGACATTGACGAGGTAGGCACAGTAAGACACCCGCGCAACCACGTCGTATACGCCCCAAGAAAGAAAGTAGGTGGCAATTCCTGCATAAGAAACTTGGTTAGTTTGAGATGCTCCCAATCGCCACATCCTCTTGAGGGCTCTAAAGCTTATGTCTGCTATGGTTAACATTTGCAAGGACAAACATATATTCTCGAATCACCTCCGTTGTTTGTCACACAGGCAAAGACGATCCATCCTGTGGCTGCTGCCCACAAGCTCGGAGTCAGCGTCGTATACAAAATGCCGGCAACTGTGGTCATCTTGCTTGTCCCATCGATGTATGGATAAAATCCAAAAATTATGATAGCTTTGACTGCAATAGCCACCAGCCAACCCAGTGTTACTGTAAACGGACTCATCATCGCTCTCTTGCAGTTTTTGTGCAGCAGATAACCGACAAGGATTCCTACGAGAAACGGTCCTGCGTGAGTCCAGGGTTTCATCAGAACGTGGAGGTTATACAGCTCGTGGTGAGGCTCGAGGCTAGAAAAATTGAATCCATCGAATTGGTTTGAATTGAGTGTGAGAATTGTGGCTGGATTGCTGACCGATGCATCTATTCCAACGGGTTTGTACAGACTGTACTTACTAAAATAAACGTCCCATGAAGTAAGGAAGTTCTTCGCTGACAGTTATTAGCCCCGGAACAACCGCGAGCACCAACAACGTAATGATTAGTAAAGGAAGGCCCAAATGAGGGAAACTATCGTGCAATAAAATTTGGAACCGTGTGTTAAGAAATGTCAAGTTGTATAGCTTGATAACATGCATGCTCATTTTTTGTTATGTTGACTTCATGAACATCTTACCTGTGCAGTGGATAAATGATAAATGGTGCCATCAAATGTAGCTGCATGTCGGTGGCGATATACCAACTCACTGGTGGGCACTGAAACAAGATAACATATTGAATACATACATGCCTCTTGCAGTTTAAGGGTTGAACATTATCTTAAACAATCGAAAAACTTATAATTAAACTGGAAAAAAATATCAAAATATGTAAGAAAATCGTTCCAATTTCTAAGCATCAAATTGTATTTGGTTTTAGAAATAAACGAAAAAATGTGGAAGTATAATTTTCATCAAGGTGTATTCGGAGCAGTAATTTTGTCAGATTTTTACTAGTTGGGTGACGCTAACTCCGTATTTTCCAAGAGGAAGTGAAACAGAAGTTCACGGCTCCTCCAAAATTTCGGAAACAATTTTCAGAAAAATGACGTTTGGAATAATTATGTTATTTGGAAGATCATATTGTGTTTGGTAAAACGTTATTTTTTTCAGATAAATATCATTTAGAATTTTTTTTTCATTTTTATTTACAAAAAGCATATCATTTGTAAAATTGTCGTTTGAAATAATTTGTATCATTTTTGGGGGGAAACTTTGGACACTTAAGTGGGGAAATATTTACACTTTCTGATCCGTTGTAAAAGTTGTTGACGAACAACAGTCCTTTCCACCAGTGCTTCATGCAGGCATCTTCGTACTGACTCTCAGGAATCCAGTCCGGACCATCGTTTGTAAGCGGATAAATACCAGAAGCCAGCAGCATAATCAGCAACAGGGCAGGGGTCAGTCTGTAGGATTTCCCAGAAATATGAACATTTAGAAAGCTCTTTTCCATTCATTTATCTTCAAGATTGCTATAGTTACCTCAGGTACCGGTGCAAGTAATGAGTATAAATAGCATAACGGTCCTTTTGCAAACTCAGCCGTTTTAGCATCATGTAAGCTGCCAGGATTCCACTGATGACGAAATAACGATTTTTTTATTTCTGTTATGAAATCATATGTAAGATTAATGTGGAGTATCCATACGCACCCTATGCAGAAGGATGTGTCTGCCGCAAACCTTCCATTGATAAATATCTGCATGGGCAACTTCCTCAGGTCTTCCAACAGCCCGACGTAGTTTACTGTAATAGTATTTGTCTCATGACCAACTTATGTCATTCCCCAAATTCGTATTTTACCCCCAGAAATTCAGCAACTTACCCCAAGGTCGGTCCTTGGCAATGAGAAGAAGGTTTGTACCAATGACCCAGAGCAGCGTCAGGGACCTGATACCATTCACTGAGGGCAGTACTTCCTCTTCGCTGTCCGGCTTGTGATTCAATATGAATCCCAAGTTCCTCGGCAGCGAGAAGCACAAAATATTCTCGCCCAGAAATTTTTTTTCTGTAGAGAAGACATTAGTTTCAAAACTTCAAGTTCAAAGCTAACTTCAACAACAGGAATCAAAGGAATGTTCAGCGCAGCTTACTAGGTTGTTGCGGATTCTTAGCATTTATTTGCCTTTCATTGTTCAACCCCGGATCCTCCTGCACTTGATATCCCAACCAAATGTCATAAACGGTAGCGGAAAGCACGACAAGTGCAAACATCGAGAAAAAGCATCTGCGTAAAACGGAATTTTAAAGGTTTCAGAATGTCTCCAGTTGCCTGACAACATCAGGCATTACTGAATTGGGCTTACATTACGCTGATGGACCAAGTGGACCAAATTTGCTGGTCCTTCTGCCGGCATTGGATGTCTTTTATGCGCAAATCCTTGTTGTGCATCTGGGAAACTAATTTCGTTTGAAAATGTTAGTATACTAACAAGGTTTATTTAGGTGTGCCCCCACCCCGTTATTTTAAGTGAATGCATGGCACCAAGTTTTCAATATCCGTTCGATACACAGAAAGATTAGTAGTTCAGGATATATGGTATAGTTTTTATAGAATTAAAAATATAGTAAATTAAATGTTTAAAAAAATTGGAAAAAGAACGTGCCTATTGCAGGCAAATCATGCAGCAAAAGATAAAATGTATGTCTTGAATAACTAATCATTGTTGGAACGAATGGATACTATAAAATTTCTTCCACATTCTTGAAACCTAAGTTGGCGAAGATAAAAAATTAACACGTGGAGCTATTTTCGATCACAGTACCTCTATCGAACAAGCCTTGGACATCTTGGATAGTGCAAACGGATGGCACGCACAGAGCTATCTGGAAAGGTTTCCTGGCTTTGGGAGGATAAATTTGCTCATCCTTATAATCCTGCTGTATGAAGCAAGCATTTTCTGTTAGACGAAATTGTGCTTTGGACTCAGATTGCGCTTCCGGAAACCGCTCACAGTAAGCATCTTCGTCCTTGCCCTGCCAGAGTTGGCAGGAGGCAAAAAGCAAGGTACAAATACATTTAATCAATGGACTGGTTAGGTATCTAATTAGCGTATCAGGTCCAAATTGCAGGATTTTTTTGAGCGTATACACTCACCGAGTTTTTCAAATGCAATCCAGGGCCGTATTCTGCATTCACTTGGCAGTATTTCCCCACGAACCCTTCTTCGAGTCCCTCGATGGACTCCATCATCTCCTTGTCCAGCTGGACCTTGATGCACTGATGATAGTTGCCTTTCCTCATCAGGGCTCCTCGCATCGTCCCGCTCACGGACTTGCCGCTGGCATCAAACACTGGCAAATGTGAAATATTTGTGATATTATGAATGTTCACTTTACCGCAGCTATCTACCGGTGGCGTTGCTAGCAATTTTAAATATTGGGGACATCGAAGTGTCTCCTTCATGGATAAACACAGGTTCTGCGCATTAATTTGCTGCTCACTGGGTATCCACGAGTGCATTAATTGCGCCCGTAATCCTTGCTTGCTTTATTTATTAGGCCTAGACAAGCCGCCTGGTAGAGGGCTGATCTGTGGCGGGTACGACTACTAATCTTGGAAACACGAGAGGATTTCAAAAGAATTCAAAAATTGAATAATTTTGAGTAGGAGAGGAATTCAACAGAAGAATCTAAAGAATTTGTTTTGAAGATCGGGATATTAGAAATCAAAAAGATATGCATCAGATACATGTATGTGATCATTAGAATCGACAGATAAAAATGGAAGGGTCTAAAACTGACGATTTTGTGAACATCAAAAAATAATCCTTTTAAACTGTTGTCGAAATAAGTAAATGTAGTGTAATTGAGAACTTACTGTTGACGACGTCGACAGGGAACGATCCAGTGAGCACCCGCGTGACGGAGGTGATTGAAAAGACGAAGGCGTTCAAGCAGGGCTTAGACACATTGGCCAGCAGAGTGTCCAGCATGAGCTGCTCGACCTCCTGATAGAACACGCCGCCCATGGTCTGGTTCTCCTTGCGAGCAAAGATGGCCTTGGCCATCGTCCTGGTGAAGAAGGACATCGGACTGAAGCCCGGAATGAGTGTCTGGAACAAGCTCGTCTGGCCACTCTTCAGCGAGTTGAAGGCGTCGCCGAGCACGCTGCCGACGGTCTGCGCCGATCCCCCGTGGGATGACCAGCTGACCAGTGCCAGCAAAATTCCAATCTTGAACCACATTTTTCTGGCCTTTCTCGTCGATCCTCCTTGGAGCTTTTTGACGGTCGATGTGGCGTCGGTTAACCGTCCTCGATTAGTTATTCACGCAGATGGTTATCAATTTTGGACCCTTGTCAACATTTGCTCGAAATAATTTTATTGCCGATGTTTATTCATGGCTCTTCTCAATGATCAACATTAAATAATGACAGCGTGTGGACATAACCGCTTGAAATCCACATCTGCTGGATCTGCATTAATCAGGTGGTTTTTCTCTATTGTTTTCTACTCGATGATTTCATTTCATCGCCTGTGTTGTTTGTCGATCGTACGCGCCGATTCGGATCGATTCATCTGGCCGGTAATTGCGTAAAAACTGCGCAATTAGGGCCTCATTAAGAGGGTGGTAAACCCGGTCTGTACCAACAGGCTACAGCTGTAGGTATTTCAACTAGTGAAATAAAATTTATTCAGTTAAATAAATAATTCTCTTGGTGTATGTCGAAGTAGTTTCTCTCCACATTTTGATGTGACCCATTTTTGTTTTAAAATATCAGTATTAAAACTGAAATGCGCGAGTGGTATGGAACGCTGCTTCGTTCAGTGGGCCATCTTAATTGTCCTTTCGGTTGCTTTCTAACATGTGACATCTCTGGGCAAAAGGCTATAATTGTATCTTTGGGGCGTTTTCGGGTGCAGGAATCGAAAACACGAATGATATCAAATTGATTTTTTTTTCCTTTTTTCTTTCGTGTAGATTGTTCTACTCTGAAATAAATCAAATTTGGCGCTCAATATTTGAAAATTCAATATGGCGGCTTCTAGAGCAGTAGTCTTTTAAAACGAAAAGTCTGCCGTTTTTAAATTTTCAGAAAGCATACTTGTTTGTGAAAATCTTAACTTTTAATTTTTAAAGCTAAGCAAATGGAATTGATTTAAGTTCAATTCCCATGGGTCGTACTTGGGATAGTTTTAATATAAAAATCCTTGTTATCACATACACACTCTTATCTCATAGAAATCTCAATAAGTATACACTAATGGTTATTATTAAACATTTCTTTAATGACGTAAAAACAAAACGCAAAGTCGCTTATTAGAATTTTTAGTCTCGTTGCCTTTGTTATTTCCTCTTCTTCTGGTCCGTCCTCGTTTGGTTTTTCCTGCTGTTGGATGGCGCTTTGATTGCCTTCTTCCTGTTGGCCGGTATCCCATTTGATGGTGCTGCTGGTGGCGAAAAGTTGAACAGCAGCTTTTCCAAGGTGATGAAGGGAGCCTCTCCAATCAGAGTCATCGCCAGAGACAACACGACGGTGGACAGGAACAAAAATATGGTGTAATACCCCTAAAAAGCAAAACAACAATAACTCAAAAATAGTGACATCGGAGGACTAGCTCGGTCGGTAAGGCGCCATTGGCGGACCATACCATGGTGTAAAAGTCGATGTAAGTGCTGTCCGGCCTGGACGCGTAGAATTCGGCCAAAATCGTGAAGTGGACCAGGTAGGCCGTGTATGAAAGCTTGCTAATCGGCTGCAATCCTCGCCAAGCCAGGATGCTGTTCACGTAGCCTACGAGAAGTTAACATGTTTTGTTAGTTGTACCGCTATTGCTTGAAACTATGCATCGTTGTCAGTGCATGCTTACTGTTGGTCATCAACACCATGTTTTTATCATCATGCACCTTTGATGTATTTGCCCACTTATGGCATTGTTAGTTTGTTACTCGCATTCCTCTCAAAAACTTAAAACGCCTGCGATCACAGATGGCGCAGTCGTCGCATTTTTTTTCCTGCCTATCACGTTTGATGCATTTACTCTGTAATGACAACCCTATGAGACCTACCTCCATATCCGGTGGCACAGGCCAAAATGACCCAGCCTACGGCCAGTGCCCACATGGGGCGAGTGAATGTGCCATAGAAGACGAACATGGCGTGGGACATTCCCCACTGGCCCCTCATGTACGGTACCGTCCCATAAATCAGCCAGAGGAACAAGCCCGCTGCGACGGTCCATCCGGTAACTACGACGGACTACCGAAAAAAAAACGACCAAGTTACTGCCAATTTTCATTTTGGATAGGTTCAAAAACTGGTGCCATTCACCATGCATGTTCGATCAGGAAATTACCCTTGTCATTTTCATGGCAGGTCCGTTTTTATAAAAGATGTAGCCGAAGACCATCCCAACCAAAAACGCTCCCATTCGCCCCCAGGGCTTGTCGTAAACCCTAACCATGTACTTGTCCCGCTGCCAGGACCTACCGAGAAGACCAGAATCAGGGTTTTAGGCTCTTTTTCTTCAAGGGGACATGCTGTTATTACGAAACTTCGCTTGTTACGAAATCACTGTTTCTGTTTAAAAAATGCTGATTTTGAAATTATTGAACGCTGCCATTATATTTTCTGGTAATCCATTCTCACTCGATATTTGAAGCTGGAAAAGACGCCAGGTTTTCGTAATGTACCAGAAGTGCCGGCGTTAGAAACGCCACAATGACGAACAACACGAAAATGAACTTCCCGAGACGAGGTTTCCTGAAAAACAGAATGTAACAAGTTAGGCAGTTATGGCACTAGGATTTGCTTGAGTGATTTAAGTAGAAATTTGTACTTGAAAAGTGGGTAGAGAATGATTGGAGAGATCATGTAATAAGCGACGTCCAAACACAGATACCAGACTTGCGGAAGGCACTGAAAGAGGACAATTTAAACAAAAACAGTCTTCGAACCTTGGACATTTCTGGCATTTCGATAGTCATAGTTTCATTGAGATACCTTATCGTCCTGGTATTCGGTGAAGTACACGTTGATGTATAGCAAATTTTGCCACCATTTTGCTCGGCAGGTGGTCCTGTCGTTGTTGGTCGCAGGCCAGATGGGCCCCTTGCCGGCGTGCGAATAGATGGCGCACATATAGGCGATGGTCAGAATGTACGCTGGGGACAATCTGAGAGAAAAATATGACTTTAGAAGTTTAAACTTCAGTCCACAGAGGGCGGGGTCGATGGAACTTGCCTCCAAAAGCGGTGGAAGTAATACGCCAAGAGATTGAGTCTGCCATTGGTCTTCTTCATTTCTTTTAGAAACAGGTAAGCGACGAGAAAGCCGCTGTAAATGACGCAAATGCACTCCATGAGTTGGCGTCAAAGAACCTTGCTCTAATTAAAAGATACCAGTTAATGTGAACGAGGAAGCGTACGTCATGCAAAAGAAGCTGTCCACAGCGAACTCCCCCATCAGTACGATCTGGAAAAGCCAGTCCTTTACAAACTCAAGGGCTTTCAGCTGATTTTCTGCAAGAAATATACACACGATCAGGTCATCGGAAACAGCTCTCAAGCTGGATCCAATTAACTTCTGGGATGCCTCTTTTGTGAATTCCTAAGACTTATGGAAAAGCTTTTCTAGAAGTTTATAACTTCTATGAATTAAGTCTCTTTACTGGATCCTGAAGGCTTCAGAAAGCATTCTTCGTCCATAATAAATAACTTTGTTTCCTACAGTCCTAAGAATTTTGCATCCAGAAACGTGTACACTATTTCAAAAGCCGCTTTTGATTCTTTGAAAAGAAACAATCTTACTCCTAAAAGAGATTTTGAGACCATTAAAGTCTCAACCCGAATTCAGTAAACGACACGAAATGCCCTTTAATCCAAAAATCCAGAAAATAGCTTCTTCCTCTTTGTAGAGAGTCATTCTTCCTTGTAGCCTTCTCGCATTCAAAAAACTCTGTGCTCAGATCCATAGACTTTGTGAAATTCTTCGTGTTTCAAGCATCAATTTTTTTTTTTTTGAAACCTGCATATCCATTTCTCGCGCATTGTCATTTACTTACTCCATGGAAAACTTTGATGAATGACGAGGAAGACATGTCCAACGAAAACCCAGGTCATGGTGATGGCCCTCAAGCCGTGAATGACGCCCAAAGAATTGTCTTTCTGACGGACGTCGAAAACCATTTTCGTGTTTCGGTGTGCGGAGAAGGCCAACAGAATCGATTTCCAGAGTTGCCGCGTCATCCCTGCTGAAAATTGCGATGGGAAACACGGGCTGTAACAGAGCATCTCCAATGACCATGATCCATCAGATTCAATTATTAAATAATTACCTTTCTGCAAGCATATGTCGTCGTAAGGTGTGTTCAAAATGGACAACTCTGTTGTTGCATTTTTGGGCATCATATGCTGTCTGGCAATCAGATAGAGCTCGTAGATGGTGGCGCAAACGACTACCATGATTAAGAATGCGAATAATGCCCTGAAACGAAACAAAATCGTTAGCATTTTTAAGCAGAAAACAAAACATTTCAAGGTTGGTGTGAACATACCCAATTGCGATACTGATGGAGTCCCAGGATTCCCAGTGGTACGTCTGGCAGAAGTTTTCTTGAGCGAGGGCGAATAGCGGGAAGCTGTAGACTATGAAATTGGATATAACAAATATAAAGATTTAAAAAGTGTGGCTCAAACCTTTGAAACCCAACACCTGCTTTGAAACAAGTTTGGTTTTCTGAATTTTATACGGTATTTGAGATTTTTGGACGGAATTCGGATGTAACGAATTTGTGGATATGAGTTTGCACTTTACGGAACAAAATTAGAAGTTGTTTTGGAAGGATATATTGTTCTCGTATGATTTCGTGCGCAAACAATCAGGCATCGCATAATTACGGATTCGACGACGCTTATAACGAAATCCCGCGTATAAAGATGTTTTCGTTATTTAAACTAGGTTAGTTTTGTCTTTGCACTCCCTAATAGGATATATAGAATTTCTGCTATTGAACTGCTTCTATATGCCAGAACTTTGTTAGAGCCGATTTCCACGGTGATACTTCGAATTAATCGAAAAAGAAATATATTTAGTACATTTGCGTATGACGTGGCCAAAATCTTCGCTGGAGCAACTGGAAGGTAGACACGTTCCTATTTTGAAATTCAGCAGCTGAAAAAAAAATAAGATGATTAAGGGTTCCCTAAAGTCATCGAGGGTCGATCATAAAATCTAGCAAAACTGACTGGTCCTAGAAACAGGATGATCACTGAAGACAGGCAGTATTTTCCGGTGAAGTCCGGCGGCTGGTCAGGTGCCCGAGTTTCGTTCCTCCAGACCTCGATTCCCACGCACTGCCAAAAATCTCCCAACCAGTAGAAGTTGTTCTGGAAAATACCAGCCTGCATCCCACCATATGCATCGTCCACTGTGGGATGGAAAGACACTCTTAGACAGAATTCATGAATTCGACACTTATTAAAGACGCGGTGCATCGTGGTCGATTCACTCACTTTGTTTTGCCCAGTTCGGGGTAGTGCTGAACCCCCTCTGCCTTCCGGCCACGCCATCCAAGTACATCTGGACATCTTCTTCGCACTGTTTGGACACATAGGATATGGTAGCCTTTTCCGGTTCTGCCACGGCCACGTCCGTGTTTCCAGTCGCCTCTTCACCGCTTCCGGTTTTGTTGCGGTACTTGTTGATGTACTGGACTAACGAGAGGACCTTCTCCACCAAAGTGCCGGAATTTTCCGACGCTGTTTCCTGTTCTTCATCGACCTCATTTTTGACCGCGTCCTCCCAGTTTTTGCCCGGTTTCCTGAAGGTTTTGAGGAACTTGATGAGCTCCTTGATCGGGCTGTTCGCCTCTTCCGATTCTGGAGCGTCTTGTTGTCCGGCAACGTAGCAAACGCTGACCAGTGCGGTCACTGCAAGCACCGCCAAGAATGCCTGGATGACCGTTGTCCGTTTCGATATCCTCATTTTGATCAATGTGTTTTTGATTTTGGTCGCTGCTACGGTGATTGGTCCATGCGGATTCCAGAGACCTTCGGATGTTGTGTCCCTCGCTCCGAAATGATACTTTTTTTCGCCATGGCTGATCAAGAATACATGAATATTGATGAGCACTCGTTATGTTTTAACGCCGCTCGACTCATCATAATTGCTCATAATTGTTTGGACAGCTGTTCCTGTTTACTTGTTCGTGGACACTCATTGTGGCAATGAAGTTATCATGAATTCATTACCCCGAAAGCGCATTATGCAATGATAGTCAACGTGTCATGTTTGTCACGAACAAACTAGTGTGCTCGAAGAGGGGACATCATTTTCAAATGAAATCGAGTAAACTATATCAGTTGTAAAGTGCTCGAATGTTGTCGTTTTGATGATTTGGTGAAATTCATTGCATTTCAAGATTTGTAAATAGGCATCTGATAAATCCAATAAATTGTTTGATTAACAGTCCACGGCAAAATTTCCCATTTAGTGTTCATCACCAAACGAAGCCAGCCTATAGGGAATATGATTGACTTTTTTTAACACAAATAATATAGCAATTTTTGGTATATGTTTCCTAAAACTTTACGATAACAAATAAAGCTGCGAAACGTAAAAATGTACTGGATGCATACTTTTGTTTTAAATTATGTTAATATCATATCGCATATTACATAGTCTAATTTATTGCAATAAATAAACCACATGCAGTGAATTTTTCGAATTTTTGGTTTTCTAAAGAACGAGTTTTTCCTGATCACGATTCCTGATCACAGTTTGTAAAAGAAATGACTTTGAACTAAGATACTGAAGCTATGAAACGTAAAAATGTTCGGGATGTACAATTTTCTTTTAAAGTTATCATATCGCATATTGCGTAGTCTAATATATTGCACAAAATTCTTCAACGTTCACCATTATTATTAAGCGTATACAATCCCAATAAATATTTTTTTTAAAAATGTAAATTTATTTCGAAATAAATTTTTACCGAATCAGCAACTTTTTAATTAACTTTAATAAACCACAGTGAATTTTTCGAATTTTTGGTTTTCTAAAGAACGAGTTTTTCCTGATCACGATTGCTGATCACAGTTTGTAAAAGAAATGACTTTGAACTAAGCTACTATGAAGCTATGAAACGTAAAAATGTTCGGGATGTACAATTTTCTTTTAAGTTATCATATCGCATATTGCGTAGTCTAATATATTGCACAAAATTCTTCAACGTTCACCATTATTATTAAGCTACAATCCCAATAAATATTTTTTTAAAAATGTAAATTTATTTCGAAATAAATTTTTACCGAATCAGCAACTTTTTAATTAACTTTAAATCCAAAATACGGAACGAATTATCAATAATTGATCTAACATCATGCGCCAAATATATTTTCGAACTAGAGAAATTTCCTGACTCGTTTATTTGCTAAAACAGACTTTTATTTTTCAAAATATCAAAATAGCGCCATGATCCGCGTGTGCCATTTATATATCGCTCCGCTCAACAACAGGCATTTCTGCGCCAAGATAGCGTCCGATTAAATTAAGGTTTTATAACAACAACCTTGGTACGAATCGTGATCTGTCTGAAGTTACTCTGAGTGCAACTCGGATTGTCTTCTGGATTGAGGTTTCTCTTCCGGTACGAAGTTTTTTTCCAGTTGGATGACAGGGGCTTCGAACAGGAAGTAGAAAATGGACGAAATGCCAATGCTGGCAAACGTTATCCCTACGTATAACAAACCCTAAAAAGATGCTTTTGTTATTAGTTATGATTTGCTGACATTAGAGTTAATTATGGATGTCACATTTTCACCAGTCAACTGACCAGCAAGTAGGTCTGGAAATACATGGTTCCTTCGTAGGATTCGAACAGGGCCAACATGACGTAGAGATGTACCAGGTAAAGGGAGTAGCTGAAGTGGCTTATGGAAACGAACATCCTCCAGGACAGGAAGTGACTGCTGTAGCCTGTAACCAGAATAGTGTTCAACGAACTGTTCATTATGCATTGTTAAATTTCTCCATTTTTTGTTCGTCATAAAAGGAATTCCAGCACGTTGCTAACCTCCGTTGCCAGTGGAGCACACGAGCACGATCCAAGCGATGCAAAAGGCCCAAGCTGGCCTCGAAAGTGCCCCATAGGCGGAGTTTAGGTTATTGGACATGACGTCTTTCAAGCCGATGTACTCGAAGTTACCGTAGACCAAGGCAAGGGCCAAGGCGGTGGCCATCATCCAACCAATCCACAAGACAATCTGGAAGTTATATCGGTTAGGGTTTGTATCTGACTTCCTGCGAAGGACCTGCATTATTTCATCGCGGGAGTTGTTGAAGGATTCTGTAGCGAGTTTAGACTTTCCGGCTTACCGGTTTCATCTTGAGTTTCGTGCCCTTGCGGTACAGAAAGTAGGCTAAACCAATCCCAACCAGGTAGGGCCCCATGCGACACCAGGGCTTAAAGTAAATGTCGATGTTGTAAGCTTTCGAATGCTCTAATGTTGGGAAAAACCTATAATGGAACGAGAATGTACAAGTGTACGTTTATGATTGAATCCCACCTCCGTTTCAGAAGCAGCAGACGTGACACAACTTGCAAATTGTCAATTTCTGGTTTAAGGCCATATAAAATCAAGCAAAATTATCTTTATATACAGTATAAAAACTACATATCTGAGGTTATTACAGTAAAACCTGGAAAAGAGACCACCTGCTTCTGTTGACCACTTTTTAGTGTCTATTGGTTTTTCAAGGGTACATTTCCTGCATAAAAATTCTCTGTATAGTGTCCACCTGTCTACTGTGTACAGTGACCATGCAGTGTGTGTTGTCTTTTTTTCAGTTTTTACATTGTCAATGTATCTTAAAAAGTGACCAGATAACAGATGAGTCACCTTATACATGTAGATAGTGACATTCAACTTCACAGCATTGCTACTCCTGAAGAGCTTCAAAAAGAAATTTGTCGTGGAATTTCTGATGGAGAAAGTGATAATTGTGTAGAAGAAATGGAAACTGAGATGACTTCAGAACTGGATGTTTTGGAAATGTACAGCAGGTTAAAAAATATGCTGTGTGAAATTGCACCGAAATTTATGCATCATCTTATTCAGATCGACAAAATAACTGAGAACATGATTATAACAAGCATGTAAAACAAGGAAAACTAGATAATTTTTTCTTTAAAAAAAACCAAATGTGTAATACCAGGCAATAAATATACATGTACTGTAGGTAATGCACATGGACATGGTGATTCTGTACTTCTTTAGTTTTGTGGTTTTTTATTACATTTATTACAGTTTACATGTACATTAATTGTATAAGTTTAGT
>JAQGBX010002857.1:0-18886 GCA_034698745.1 Megaphyllum sjaelandicum
TTTTAAAAGCCACGGTTATTAAACTGCTCAGAAATATGCCCTTGACTTTTCGGACATGCCTAAACTTGCCTGGAATTTGGTAACGATTTTCCTCGTGTATGACGGCCTTTAGGAAGGTTGTCTGATTGTGGTTTGACAAAAAGGTTCATCTTTAAATAGTCTGTAGCTGAAAAATACCTCACAATGCTTCAAATGTCATCAAACAATTCTACTTTTCCAGTCTAGCGTAGGCCTATACTCGCATAGCAATCCACTACAGAAACACCTTTGACGTCATGCAGCACCAGCCAATCAGAGAGCGTTTTGATCTTGAGAAAATGGGTTGCATTTTTTGCAAGTTTGTTTTTACATTTTTAAGGCAATAAGTTAATTAATTAGCCTAAATATTACTTGGCAATTTATTATATAACATATATTTTAATCTCGCCACTACAAATTTCCTTATAATGATATAGTGAAAATACCCCATTCAGAATCATCTTGGAATGATGTCTGAAATTATTTTTAATATACTTTTTTAAATGAACGAGAAAATTTGACAGAAATTTAATTGCTTTCGTAAATACGAATAGTTTTTTATCGAGATTGATTTTTTTTGTGGAATTTTGACGTTTCGCGCGATAAAAACATATTGCGCGTAAAATATACTCCTTAATGTGCGTAAATTTGTGATATTTTGCGCAATAACATAAGATACGATATAATATGAACATATTTTGTTTATTCAAACATTATAGGGTCTGAATGCGTTTGTGAATTTAAAAGTATATCGTATTTTAATTCCAAGTGAGGCATTTAAATCTTTAGAATTAAATTTCAAAGTAAAAAGTAAACAGGATTTGCGTTACATTTCCCGATAATTTCGCCATATTTTTTAATGTGTTTTTGTGTGTAGTTTTCGAACAAATGTTGCGATCTAATGCATTTCACGATTCATTTTGCGTAAATGAAATGCATTTTCAAAATGTATATTATATTACAGTACTGCTTTCTTGTTGATGGATTTCAAAAATCCAATTAAATAATACGATAAGTAAGTTTCGAAATGCACGCATATTTTTAATCTATACACGTTTTCAAATGCATTTTTTTATCGCTATCAGTTACCCATCATTACACCTACAGTATATAATAAAGTTGCATTTTTTGAAAATGTCAACGTCTCACTATAATGAGGTGAGTGACCATAAACCTTAAGACCATATTAATCTGAGCAAGAGGGGAGTATGCGACATACATAAAGTGTATATCGACCCGAGTCTATTAAAGCTATAGCTCGTTAATGTTTGTTGAAACATTAAATCGTTGTCCACGTTACGGTACATGTACGTGTTTAGCTGCGTGCACGAGTCTTTGTTATTCAGTGGAGTGTAGGGTGTAATTTAAGCTAAAACTATTTTTGATTAAGCGTATAACATATGGCGTGCATGCATGTTGCAGTTACATTTTATAAATTGCATTCCATCCAACGCTTAATCTCTCGAGATTTTAGATTTTTTTTTTTTCGTTTTGACGTTAATATCGCTGCAACTTTAGCTGCTTCTGCTGCTATACTGCCTTCGTTGCTTATATATATATTTCTATATAAAATAATCATGTAATGAAATGTAGAAGCGAGGGTGACGCGCGCGTTTCTCGTCTCGTTATCGTCTCGGCGATGAATTGCAGCCAACATTTTCTTTATTGGCATTAAGGAGATTAGATTTCTCGGAAAACAACACCATTACTGTAGAAGAAGAGGAAAACGAGACACGACAAAATGGTGGCAAAAAATGTCACGTATATACGTAACTGTTTTTTGCTCGTAATTGAGAAACAATACGTGATATGGGCGTACAACTATATATGGCTTTTAATCTATAATGTATACACTACACTGTTTGTTACGAAGTGAATATACTGTAGATTCTCAACTTATACGTACATATACATACTGTACATTTAATGCGTTTCAGAAAACATGTCCGTAAATTCAATTTTACGAAGTTGAATGTGTTTTATGAACATTCGAGTTATATGGACAAGAAAGTTGCGTTATCGGAAAAAATAAATAATGCGTATACCAAGTCCCGTTTTTGATGAAGTTATTAAAATATTAAAATGTATAATTACGATGTTATCGTAATTATTAATTAAAATTAACTCGAATTTACCAAGTTGAATTCCTAATTCATTATTGGGAGAAACATTCCAGTTATGGAGGAGCAATCTGCATTAAAATAAAAGTACAATAATGTAGTTCGTTCTTAGCTTGATACTTGCATGGCTTGTCTTTTACGACAAATACAAGAAGTAACATGAAGTGTTACATAATTTTAAATAGAAAACGTACGAGTACGTAGTGGTTTGTAGCCTACCTACACGTATATGACCTATAATTCTAACAGTAACCTATAACCCTATCCCATTACAAAAATATCATCACCAACTCCCCTACCATCCAGCTTTACTTTAACTACAATACCGGTATCCCATTTTTAATGAAAAAAATTATCTTTCAGCTAAGAATCAATTTATACAGCATATACCAAAACACATGGTCATTCAAGCCTGACACATCATTACCATGCATATTATGCCTTGTAGGCACGCCCACCTGGCCCCATCTGCTCCTAGGCTGCCCTTACACTGGCATCATAGAGATAAAATCAAAAAATCACCTCCTCACAAGTTTTAATCATCACAATTTCAACGAGTTATTTCTCCTCAATATTCATGAGCCAGGAATGTGGCTGCTTCACAGAGCTGCAAAACTGTATGGCAAACAGACCCAACTTGTACTAACCTATAGATCCAAACTTAACCCATTAACATCGCCTTCAGACCCCCCGACTGAAGGTACTGACAACATAAGGAGCTGTGACCCCTTAGTGCATTAATTTCTATAACCTTATCTACATTATTTTGTATAATCATTGTAAACATTTTTAGAGAAATGATAAAGCTACTGCTAAATATTTAAATATCTAAGATACTGTAATAAATTGGAAAACAATTAGCGTTGGCTCGTTATTCTAACACTGAACATAATCCACTTTATGATGTGGTTGCTCGTCAAATGAAGAATGTCGAATGCTGGTGCCAAAGTGTTGCCAGGGTAAATTAAGTCTCGCTTTAATTGTCTCGAAGCTCCAAGTTGATCATCTCAGTTTTCAATCAACAACTTCGTCTATAATTTCAAGATTTTCAGCTCATGTATGTTCACGCTTCGAGTTATATGACTGTCTGTATTTGAAAACATCAACTATACCGGTACATCAAAGTCTATGCATATACTTTCATGATTTTTGACCCATTCATACATGTAGTTACTTCATGGTGAAATTCGCCGGCTCAATTACCATGCACTTGAAATCTGCCCTATTTGACGCGACCAATTAAATTTTGCATGCACGTATCTATACTCCCTCGCAACTCGACTATGTGTTCATAGAAAAAAGTCACTCGTCGTTCGTCTGGTTTTCCAGATCGATATAAATTCGTTGCTTTTTCTCTTATATATATATAGCTAAAGGCTGTTTGTATATTCAGCGCGATGCCAAATTCAAGGTTTTCTATAGGCGTATTATCGTAATATTATGTCGGAATTTGTTTCCGACATTAACGGTATAGAAGTCTGTGTTTTTTCCCGCACTTGCCAATTTTCCGGTTATTTTTGAAGCGGGGTTGTCTGGATGATGAATGCCCCCTAGGACCTGGATGTAACGGACGTAGATTGGTTCATCCGCAATCGATAATATCGATATTATGTCCACTTCCATTATGAAAAGATCAATGGTATATGGCTCGGTCAGTGTCTATATCTATCCATTGCCCCGAGTTTTACATTATATTCTCTCGGGGGCCTTTTTTTTTACATTTCTTGTTGTTACTACAACATGCACGCACCAATCGTTGAATTTTTGGTGCAATATACATGTATATTGATGCATGACACGTACACGCTAGCTGTATATTCAATGTTTGGCGAGTCATCGATGCGCTCGTGGATGACGAAATATTCGGGAAAGAGCACTTTTCTCCTGATTTCGCTATAAATATTGATTTTACATTTCCAGATAATAGAGTTGTCATTCTTCCGCGTCTACTTCTGATAAAATGTCCGAAGTGCCAAAAGGGCAGCGTGCCAACACTCAACGTTAATACGTGACGTTATATTGGAACTATATCATTATATGTAACCGATTTATAGAAATGTTTACTTCCGAGGAAATTTGATAAGTTTTTCGTATATATGAAACTCGTTAAACATTATATGCACGAAGAAGAAAAAAGCACTCGTAAACTGCATGCTTGGAAAGCCGTTTCGTATAAACTGATGCCATTTGGTTAAAAATATGTAACGATCAGTTTGCAAATTGATTTCATAGCATGCGCACTTAATTTGTACAGATATCAGTTGATTGCGCATTGCCATAACCACTCAACTCGTGATCAGTTTACCATCACTTTCGATCAATTTGTGTTCCATAATTGAATAAATTCGTGGTTTAGTTTGCCAATGTACCTTAAAAAGTGACCAGATAATAGATGAGTCACGTTACATCTTGCTTTAACCCGTGGTCATGATGATTCTTTACTTTTTTTGGTTTTGTGGTATTTTACTACGTGTATTACAGTCTGCATGAATAAGTGCAGTGTAGCCTACATATGCGTTATTTTAATTTAATTCAGGCATTTTTTTTGTATATAGTGACCACCTGTGTACAGTGACAAACAGCATTTTTTGGTGGTTCCGACCACTCGATGAAGAACATTGTTGTTAATATGAACCAGATGACTCTTAATAGGTTTTACTGTACTGTACATGTACTCATTTCATTGTTTCGAGATGTAGCCTATCGTAAAAACCAACGCTGCACAATTTAATCATCGACGATCAAAACATAATTTAAAAAATGAGTCGTCGTTTCTTTTATCTGGTTTATGAAACCTTCTTGCGCGTGTATATTATCGTAAAATGTACATTAGCACTTTTGTGAAATTACGTATAGTACGTGTATAGCAAAAATTGATACTTTGTTTTTATCGTCATTCTACTAAGTGGCGTAAAAGAAAAGCAGTAAAAAGCTTTTTGAAAAATACACGCATTACGAAATAGATGCACTTCAATGAAAATATATTTAGAAGAGATATGGAATTGAAAATGATATCCGGTTAAATTAATATCGACGTCATTGCATTAACGATTAATTATCATCGTGGCAGTGTCTCAGAAATTTGGCAAGTTTATCTCCTTTAATTAAATTATTCAGTTGTTTGACGTTCGATGAATACGAATCTTAAATTGAATGTTTGAAGCGGAACAATAGTTATAAAAAATGCATGAAATCGCCTCGAGGTGGCGCTATAATTGCTCACATTTCATTTTTACAATAATATTCTAACAGAAACACCTTTTGTGATATATCCACATAGTGCGACGGAGGTTCTGCACTATATGAAAAATGCATTTAGGTTAATATTTAATGTAATATGTACTGTACCCCAGATAATCAATTCACGATGTTATTTTGCTCGCAACTCTTTCGAAATGTCATTTTTCTTTTCATCATTTATTAATCCGAAGGCTTTGTTGACGTAATGTTCAAATTTATTGAAAATCTGCAATTCTTTCCCCGGAATTTATATGACTTGGAAAAATTGCGGTATAGACAAGGAATCACCGGTAAATCATCGTATTGGATATTTACGAGTATCAGTTTAAACCCACATTTGAAAAGAAATGTTTAAAAAATAAATTCGGAAATATGTATTACATATATATAGTGCTTCAATATACAGTGAAACCTGGAAAAGTGACCACCTTTGAATGGTGACCACCTGTTTATGTTGAACACTTTTTAGTGTTTTGTTTGTTCTATAGCAGCATAAAAATTCTCCGTAGTGACCGGTGGCCACCTGTCTATATTGCGTACAGGGACCAGTGTGTGTTGCCTTTTTGGCAATTTTTACATTGTCAATGTAGGCTACCTTATAAAGTGACCAGATAACGGATGAGTCACGTTACATCTTGCTTTAACCCTTGGACATGAGGATTCTGTACTTTTTTGGTTTTGTGGTTTTTTACTACGTGTTTTATAGTCTACATGTTCATTATTTTAATTTAATTGAGGCATTCTTTGTATATTGACCACCTGTGTACAGTGATCAACATTGCATTTTATTTTGGTGGTCACTCTTAACAGGTTTTACTGCGTATAGTGACCACCTGCCCATTGTGTACATTGACCTGCAGTGTGATGTGTTTTTTTTTTGGCAATTTTTACATTGCCAATGTATCATAAAAAGTGACCGGATAACGGATGAGTCACGTTACATCTTGCTTTAACCCTCGGACATATGATGATTCTGTACTTTTTTGGTTTTGTGGTTTTTTACTATACTGTACGTGTATTACAGTCTACATGTACAAGTGCAGTGTATACATGTACATTATTTTATTTTAATTCAGGCATCCTTCGTATATAGTAACCACCTGCGTATACAGTGATCAAAATAACATTTTTTTTGGTGGTCACTCTAAACAGGTTTTACTGCGTATAGTGACCACCTGTCTATTGTGCACATTGACTTGCAGTGTGTGGTTGTTTTCTTTGCAATTTCTACATTGTCAATGTATACAGTATACCTTATAAAGTGACCATATAACGGATAAGTCACCTTATACATCCTGCTTTAAACCTAGTGGTTCTCAAATAATTCAGTTTTCAATTTTCGATTTAAGACTAAAAATGTGACATAATTTTTTGCGACCACGTGATCCATATAGTGTTTTCGTCTTAAATGTTTAATCTATAATTCATTTGTCCGTGATATTTTCAATGGCGTCTATATTTTGAGCTTGATTTCCATTCGTGGCTGCGTTTAATGAACTAGATCATGAGCTCGTTTAATAATTATACTATAGATGGCGCGTTTAACCTCTTTTTTATCTAATAAAAATAAAACGATCGTGAATTATACGGCCCTTAATTACACCTTTACACATTCTCTTTTTTTTACACGTTCGTATAACATCAACGTTTGTAACGTCCTCGATCGTCCACCGAGTCGATTATCCGGAGTTTGTTCCCCCACCGAATTTCCCGGATATTCGAAAATATTAAAGAACGAATGAAATCTATATAAATTATACTTCCGCAGTAAGTTTTAAACTTTTAACAAAATGGGCAAATGGGAAATGGCAAATGGGTTACTTAATTTTTTTGTAAAAAAAAATATTAGGAAAAGGAAAAGGAAAAATATTATTCCTTTATATTTTTAGTTCCTCGTATTCTATATTCTAAAAAAAAGTGTTTAAGAAAAAGGAAAACAGCGGCGTTAATTCTATACATTAAAAAAAAAGGAAGAAAAGGAGGAATAGAACACGCAGCGTCTGTTCTTCTTTTTTATTTTTTTTTTTAAATTAAATTCCAAAATGAAATTGTTCAAATTTCTGTTCCTCATTCTTTTCCAAAAACGCATAAAAACTTGAAAACAGGAATAGAACACGCAGCGTCTGTTCTTTTTAGTTATTTTTTTTTCTATTATAAAAGTTAAATCGTTAAAATTCGAAAAAAGTTCAATTCGAAAAAGTAAAATTCGAAAAAAAAAACGGCATTCGAATTTCAAGTTCCTCGTGGTGTTCCAAGAACGTTCGAATTTGTGTTCCTCATTCTTTTCCAAGAACGCTTTTAAAAACTTGAAAACAGGAATAGAACACGCAGCGTCTGTTCTTTTAGTTTTTTTTTCTATTGTAAAAGTTAAATCGGTAAAATTCGAAAAAAGTTCAATTCTAAAAAGGAAAATTCGAAAAAAGAAAAATTTAAAAAAAAAACCGGCGTTCGAATTCCAAGTTCCTCACGGTGTTCCAAGAACGTTTGAACAAAGGAAAACAGGAAGAGGAATTCTTTGCATGCAGCGTGCGTTCCTTTGGTATATTTTCAAACATTGGCGCGCCTGTTGCCAGTATACGTTACGTCGATTGGCCCGTTCTCGTTGGTCGCTTTCCGTTCGCTTTCGCTTCCTCCTCCTCTTTTCTCCTCCTCCTCCTCCTCCTCCTCCTCCTCTATTCCTAGCTGGCGTTCGCTCGGTTTGATACGAGTGACCCAGTAGTGAGTGAAAGTAGGCAAAAGCCTAAAGGTATCGCCTGCTGCTGCTGCGTTCTCGCCAGAGCCCCCATCCGGCAGATTAGGAGAAGGAGGAGGAGGAGAGAGGAATAGGAGGAACTGGGTCACGTGAGCACTAGCAGCCTGCACGATAATTGCCGAGATTGATTGACGCTCGCCACGAACTAAGGTCACTTCCGTAGTGTGTGTCGTACGAGCGCTAAGCACGGAAAAAAAGCTCCTAAAACTGCAACTGTCACAAAACCGCTACTTCTATACCGGCACAGGGAATTCCTCTTGTTCTTCTGGTTTGTGTGCTCCTCTTTTTGGAATCTGGTCTACAAAACTTTTTGTTTTCGGTGCGTGTTCTACAGGAAAAAAGGGTGGGGGTTTTAAACCCGAAGTACCCGCGACGATGGACTAAATCCGAAGAGTTTCCCTCTCACAAAGTGTGCTTCAGGGACAACTTTCTCCAATGTGTTCGATTTTTACTCCTCCGATTTTACGAGACTTTACTACGTAAAACTTGTTTCGATTTTCAATCGAATCGCCGATTATTAATCGACAATTAATTCGTTTTTAAAAATCGATGCCACTTCTTCGAGAACCTTTGTTGAAAATGACCATGGACGGTATGAAAATGTCCGATCGGGAAGCCAAAGACAAACGTTACACTTACAAGAAGGCCATCATGCAACGTTATCGTAAGTTAATTCATCCCTTGTACTCCTAGCTGCAGTTCTGATTTTGTTTTTTGAAAATTTAAAAAAGGTTCCGTTCTTTTGGAATTATCTGAATTTCCAACTTTTTTCCCGTGCATTTCGAACCGTTTCCTTAATTCTTTCGAATCTGGGGGAAAGAAGGTTCTCTCGAGCAGTCTCGATTTCGAACATTTTGTTCCTTTTTCGAACACTTTCTTCCTTTTCGAACACGTTCCGTTCTTTTTTAAAGGAATCTTTTTCGAACCTTAATTTTTTCTTCGTTCCTTTTTCGAATGTCTGACAGATAGCGTTCCAACTTTTTCTTTTTCGTCGGTTCGATTCGAATCCGGGGAAAAGGTTCTTTCGCGAGCATACCTTCTTCGAACACATTTTGTTCCTTTTAGAACCCTTTCTTCATTTTCGAACACTTTCCGTTCTTTTTAAAGGAACCTTTTTTCTCATCTCTTCTCTGACAGACATGTAGCGTTTGAACTTTTTCGAATTATTGGGGAATTAAGAAGGTTCTTTCGAGCATCTTCTTCGAACCTTCTTCCTTTTCATTTTGGACTTTTTTTCTCGGGCGTATAATTCCGTCATTTTTGTGTATTTTCGTTTGGTTTTTTTTTAATCGTTTAATATTCACGTATATCGAGAGGGTGAAAGTGAGAGGAGGGGGGATTTAAGCGCATAATAATTTGGGAGCGCGCAACGTTAAAAGTTCTGGGTTAGGAGGTAACCTCGAAAATTGACCCATTTCATCCGTGACCGTGTTCTCTCGTATATCGCCGAGCGTTCGCTTTTCCTTAATCGACATTTTTATTTTTGTAAGTTTTTTTTCCGAGCTTATAGTTCCTGCATATCTTTTCTAGAAATGGGATATAATATCGAAACTGTGACGACGAGAATTGAGGTTATTAGGAAAAAGAAACGCATTTTCTATTGCTCGTATATTATATACTGTTTTAAAAAAAACTAAACAGAAATGTGGACCCAACTCGCTGTATTTTCATTCAAAAATAGCATTGAAAATCCGCCGTGAATTATTATTTACGTATTATCAATTATTAACGTATATCGTGTTGTTACCGAATTTGGTATAACAATCTCGAATCTGATTTGAATTTTGAATCTGAGCTTAGTTAGCCCAGGTTGTAATTTTGTAATTTCATCATATTTTTTTTTATATTTTTGATAAGATTTCCGTAAAAATAATTTTATAGCTGAAGTGAATCATCGAAAAGTTTCCGACATACAGTACATATAATAACAATAGGGTATACTGAGTTGAATTGAAAAAATTGAATCTGGTACCAGCAAACTCTAAACCCGATGTGCTATAATTTTGATTTTTTGCTAAGATTTCGTGGTAAATATACAAGTTCGAGTATGTAAGAAACGTTTCCCGGTGTGCTTTTTTTTGGAAAAATAACGATATATACGACTTGTATAAGTATATTCTCTGGGTGGTACCGCAAAATGCCAATAAATTCAGTACCTAAATCAAACTATATAGACAAATTTAAAGTACGTAGGAGTGTGGTGGAATTACGATAAAGTTATCGTTTTTTAAAGTGGGGGAACGGTACCCCCCTTTCTAAAAATTGTTGGTAAAAAGGCTTAGTTGTTTTGTTGCTTGGTTATTTTTATTTGCGCTATTTAACATCATCAGTTTTCCCTCCGCTCTGTTTTGACTCGCTCGAGTCAATGACTGGAGCCAAGGACATCCCTTTTATCCTCCCGGCATGCAACGCGCCCCGACTCCCCGTCAACCCCCCTCAAGGTTAGACAACTTGGACGAGGCCAAGGGACAAAGGGAAAAAGGGAGGGAAGGAAGGTACGAATCCACTTTCACGAACAAAATAACTCACCCATGGTGAATAAACGTCTGACGAAATATCCGACTTCATTTTAAAACTTAAACATAATAACTAAAGTTAAAATTAAAATTAAAATTAACTTCTTAATTAAAAATTAAAAAAAACAGGAAAAGGTAGCGATCGAATCAAAGTTTATTTTAAAAGTTCAATAAAAAATTTAAGGTGTATATTCGAGAAGTTAAAAAAAATATGGAAAGGTGATCAAAAATTTACTAAACTAAAATTTGTTTGGGTTTGATTTCTTTTTAATGGAGAGGTATGGAAAGGTTTATGTTTATTTTAAAAGTTTATTACAAAAATTTAAAGGCTTTACGAAAAATTGAATTAAGGTGTATTGAAAAAGTTTAAAAAAAATATATGGTAAGGTGAACAAAAATTTACCCTATAAACTAACATTTATTTTGAAGTTTTAAAACTTTTAAAAATGAACTTGGGTTTTATTATTTTTTTTTAATTGAAAGGTATGGAAAGATTTATCAACGATTGAATTGAAGTTTATTTTGTTTTTTTTTTTTTTTTTTTTTCAAAATTTAAAAATTCATTCAAACGTGTTCGAAAGAGATAGTCAGGGGAAAAAAATTTATTTTGGACGAGAAAAAAAAATCAGGAAAAAGTAATTTAAAAAATAACGATCTAAAATTTTTGGAAAATTCGTTCTATCCCGTTTCTGTAAAACGAATTAAGCAATATAACTATACAGAATTTCTTATACGATATGGTAATTTTGCGTTTTTTCTAATGAAAGCTGTTTTAAAAAAGCTGAAAATGCCAGGAAAGTTGAAACTTTCGATTTCTGTTTGAACACCGATTGCGAATTGCACCCGAACCTAGTTTAATGTGTGTGTGGTACCAGCCGGGGGGCGAACGGTAAGGAGGAAAAATAAAACGATACGAATCTCAAAGTCATTTTTTTTTATCCTCATCGCCATTTTAAAAGCGGTAGAAAGGAGGGGGGGAATTAAAAAAAAAGTAGAGGGGAAAGGGGGAGGGGGAGGGGGGTACCACTACCGGTACCACGGGGAGAAGGAACGTTTTCCACGCCGGATGTGATATCGGGGCGACGGCCGCATTTGCATAAACGTACAGCCACTCGGGACAAAAAATAAATAAACAATAATGAAGACTCGGGGAGAAAAAAAAAGAAATAAACGATGGAGATTTTGGCGCCCTCTATGGCAGCTATCCTGATTTTTGTTTAAAAAATCAATTCTATAGAAACAGAAAGTGGTTACTAAAAACAGCTTTTTCGGGATAGATTCTCATCGTATAGTATCCTATAAAGCCAAAATGAATGAGTTTGTTTGGATTAATTTGGATGAAGTACATGTGCTCTCTTTTAAATAAAAGCTGTTGTTACGAATCCAAGATGGCCGTCCGTCGCTCGGTTGAAAGAACCCGGATAAAAGGGGTGAAACCAATGTCGTCTATGAAAACGACTGGTACGTGTACGTGTCTAGGGTGACGTAATAACACCCAGCTGTGGAATCGGAAAAAAGGTTAAAAAACTTGTCGAAATATTGAACAAAACACGAACCAACGGGAAAACAAGTGACGTCACTCGACACCTGTACACATTTACATGAATTTAAAAAGGGTTACCAATTTGCAAATTCTTGCAGTTTACTTCAACAACACCTTTCAAAATTCATATATAGAACCAGCTTGTATAAGAAACGTATATGAGAAAAACAATTTTTTTAATAGGATATATATACTATAGTATACAGTGTAAAGATTTTTGTGAAAAAATTAAAACTTTTCCATGCATTTCTTAGCATGCATTTTACAGAAAAAAAGTGTTTATTTATTTATTCTTATTATTATCAGAGTCAGAGGCGATCTATCCACTTTTCATTGTCTAACAATAGCCAAGTTTTGAAGTTGTTTTTCTATTTGCATATACAGTACATGTACGTAACTCCTGAGCTATTTTCATAAAAAAAAACAGGATATACGGAAGAACGTCGCCAAATCATCGAGTTCGTTGGGTCCACAAAGTTTAGTTATGACTATACACGAGCTTTTTAACAGACAAAATATATCGAAGACGAAGATTAGGGGATGGGGGTCAATTGTAGACAAAATAAATGACCTTAATTTGGCTATCGATTTATGCCATGTACTAAGTTTACGACGCTATGAAAGGCAGATGAAGATTTAGTCGGAGATTTTTCCGTTCTTCCCACTTCCGCTTCCGAAGTGACACGACTCGAAACGTGCAAATTTGTGCGATAACTATAATTTAAAGGCATTGTAAAGCCTCATAAAACATACAGAAATTCACAATATTAAAAAATCCGATTTTTGCGTTACCCGGTAACGAGGGTCGCGCGTGCCAAGAACGCGTGTCCATGGCGACCGTGGAACGTCTGCGTTCGATTGATTGGAAAACAAAATGGCCGACCGTTTTGAAATTTTTGTGAATTGTTTTGATTATTCATTGTAAAAGAGTTTACATCGTGTGCCTTAAGGCTAGGTTTCAACGAGTATGTATTCAATTTTAACTTTTTATGATAGCTATTTTATTTTTCTCATCAAAGAGCCTTCCAAATAAACAAACGAGGTATATTGCATCGTTTTTAATTCACGCTATACATTAATTAGATCCGACTAGTTACTTTCGATTAACTTATAATGGTGTGTATCATTTTTGAATACAGTAGATGACAACAGGTTCATTCAACGCGTGCAAAACTGATGCGTCTAAAGCTTGACCTATATAGATGTATGCACGTTGAACGAACCTGTTGTGTCTACGCAGAAATTGATTCGATAAGTTGACGAAAGACACGCGTGCACTTTCGCTGATCCGAATGAAATAATATTTACGTGGAAACTGTGCTTGTTCTTTCTGATGTTGCCATTGGCTTCTCCGTAAAATTCGTCGCATTTCCCCGTTCATTTGCTAAATGATTAAAAAATTTTAAATCTTGATATGCATTTCTTGAAACGGACCCCGAAACCGTGCACTGTGCCGAAGCGTTCCATTTAATAGAACTCGAAGCCGTTCCATTTAATAGAACTCGAAAACGTTCCATTTAATAGAACTTAAAACCGCGTTCCATTAAAAATTGTTGGAAAATTGGATTTGCAAATTTTATCCATGTTAATTTATTTGTAATTAAAAATTAAGGAGGAAATGCGAGGAATTATAAGGTTTGAGTGGAAAAGCGGATGTCTCCAATACACGTATAAAAGTAAGTGTCATTTATTCGAGGAGTTGCTTCCGAATTTGTATTGCAGGGTTGAGCCCCAAACCTCCTTAAAACTCATTTCGTAAACTTTTAGGAAATATTTGGGTTGGTAATAACGAATTAGCGCGAGATGGTTAATCATCGATAACAATCCTGCATGGGGATTTTATCATCGCGGAGAAGCGAATTCAAGTCAGGATAACGATTATTTCGAGTTGAATCTTTTGATTTTTGTTCATGCATTGCATTGCGTTTGATTTCACTCTTTTTTTACACATACAGTAAGCTCGATCGTTTAACCCTCGCTAATCTCTGGCGTGTTTATAACCTTTTATTTTCGTTTATACGAGCCGTGGCTGATAGCGAGTATACATGTATTGGTGTAACAGTCCATGGCTGGGCTTTTTTCTTATCTCGATTTTTGATTAGGAAGGAAGTTTTATATATTTTTTCGTGACAATTCGCACTTTGCTCTCTTCAGCATTGACCTTGTTTTTACTTCCTGTTCGTTGCCATTCGAAATACATGTACCTCCTCCTCCTCCCTTCGATCGCAATCTATACCATGTATACGAACACGTTGCGTAAGGAAATTCCCCTTTTTGGTTCCTCTTCACTCTATTTTCCTTTGTCTTTTCCCACTTTTTACAGCAGTATCACTATATAGTACACGGTTTTAAGTAACGTCAAACCTTTCCAGCATTTGGCATTCGGTACACGTTTTGATGTGTCATACGGACACGTGTGAGACTTCAAAACTGAATTACCATGCATATTATCAGAAATTGGTCGAATGAACTGAACGGTAAAATAAAGTGACTATATATACCGTATCATTTGCCGAAACTACAGGTAAGGCTAAGCGAATATGTGTCGTTTTTTGACTGAGTTCGGAGCTACAGCCTTGGACAAATTTATTAGGCACCCTATGAAAATAGTTCCTTCTGCGCTTATTTACGAAAATAATTCCAAACATCGATATAAATATGTTCATTTAATCCATAAATGACATTACAAACTAATATTTTGATGGTCCGCCTTTACTTTTAATAACTACAGCAATTCTTCTGGGAATTCTTCTGATAAACTATCCTAGAGCAACATACACCCAAAGAGAATTTAGCAAATACAAGTTGAAGTTAAATAAACACATCTCTAGTTGCCCACATAATATTGCCACAAACCTGGTTTTGGGAATAATGCATCCTCCCCCTACCAAATGTTGTTCTACCTTTGCACAAAATGGTTAAAACACTTCAGAATATCATCCATTAAAGATTCTATTACATTCTATTACAACGAATTCACCAAATTCATATATAGGGTGCCTAATAAATTTGTCCAAGGCTGTAAGTTCGCTTAATGTAATACCACCGTAAACCGGAAATTGACGATTTTATTTAATCGTGACACTTCTGAAAGGTGGGTGCGATATATTCAATATCGGTAAGATACGGACGTATACGTTATTGTCAGAACGTGGATGATACACGTTGACACCCACCCTCAAAAATCGTAAATTTTTGGTTTTTCGAGCTCTATATCATTAGTTAAAAACGGCACTATAGTTTCGTATAAGGGACAGTAATGTAATGTTTGTATCAGTGCATGCACATGTACATTATTTTAAAATTAGCTTTATCTAAAACGAAGATTGTAGTTGTGTCACTTCTGAAGCTGTATAAACGCCTAAGGTGCGATCTTGCCATGTACATGTATGGTATTTTTTTCTTCTGTCGAATCACTTTCTCTCCTCATTGACAATGACCGAAAGCGCAATTTCTTTGGGGGTTTGTTTTTGGGAACGAAGCTATACCCCCGTTTTTTCTTAATAATAAAGTGGAGCGAGCGGTAAACACGTGTTCAGTCAGTGCGTTATAGCGCTATAGACGAACATCGTTTTAAACGAGGTTTTCGAAATCGAGATCGGAAAAAGTTGTCTCTCTTCTAAGTAGGCTGCGTGCAAATGCCGTAACTTTTTTGTATTTTTCGGAAGTTATGCGGGTCAGGAGCGAGCCTACATTACTATAGAATGGGGCTGAGCGTCACCGTGTGACCCCCTTACGAAATATATTAGGGGCGAACGGAAATTCACGCAACGACGATTAGACAATAGATGGAGGAACGAGATATACTATTAGACGAAAAAGAAAATATTTTCGGTAGATTTCTACGTCGATTATAGTTAAAAAAGGTATATACATCGCTAAAGGTGGGTGGAAGAACTTGCTTTATACAAATTTCTGAACAGGGTTCCCCAGACCTGTAAAAGTCAGGGAACAAAAAAATGTCCGGAGAAGTCAGGAAAGAATGGTTTATTTAAAAAAAGTCAGAGAAATTCAACGTAGTCATGTTGTTGCGCGATCCAAAATTAATGCTTCTACGATTACGATTTGAAAAATTATCCACGTTTTTCGAGTATATATACAAAGTTTCCACGTTTTCCCCAAGTACAAATTTGCAAAATTTTGTACCTTTCCCGAATACAAAGTTTCCACGTTTTCGGAGTACAAATTTTCAAAATTTGGTACGTTTTCCGAGTACAAATTTGCCAAATTGTCCACTTTTTCGAGTACATATTTAATTTTCAAAATTGTCATTAGTCAGGGAAATGTTTTTAAAATCTGGAAAAGTCGGAGAATTTGAAAATGAGATGTCTGAGGGTTAACCCTGTATAACGTGCATGAAGTAAAATTTCATTGAAAATTCGACTAATCTACACAAATATGGTTGAAATCGTATATTTTTAAGTTTTGTCTGACTTCCGTTAATACGAAATACGGTTTAAAACGATGGTGAAATTTATGATGGCTAGCAGTTTTATCTTCGTTTAATCTACAAATA
Source organism: Megaphyllum sjaelandicum (assembly GCA_034698745.1). NCBI lineage: Eukaryota > Metazoa > Arthropoda > Diplopoda > Julida > Julidae > Megaphyllum > Megaphyllum sjaelandicum. Next base: position 16,706 of record JAQGBX010002857.1, read on the forward strand.
TTTTTTTTTTCTAAATTTTTCAGAAACTATTTGATTTAATGCCTAAAATCGTCGAAAAAACCCCCTAAAAAGTCGTTTCTTTTACCAATTCGTTCTCGTTATTTCGCCGCCATTTTGAAATAGTTTTAGCGATTCGATGGCTAATATTATTTCGTTGACCTACAGGGGGATGATTTTTTTTTATTTCATTCAAAACGTTCTCAATTTTAACTTTTTTTTTGTTTTTGGCAATTTAGGAGAAGGGGGGAAATTTCACGAACGGTGACTATTGACCCATTTGCCTCTCGAACGATGCCAAAAAAGAGTGCCAAATTTAAACGAACATTTCGGAAGCAAACTATAGGAAACTATAACATAGTTTTTTCCGCGAAATGCTATAGACTCGTGTCAAAAAATGCAAAATTAATCTTATACGTTCAATTTTGTGTTTTAAAAAAATATATATATATAATGAAAAAAATATTTTCAAAATGGATAATTCTATTTAAAGAACGTTTCAAGAACGTTTTGAATGAAATAAAAAAATCATCCCCCCTCTAGGTCAACGAAATAATATTGGCCATCGAGTCGCTAAAACTGTTTCAAAATGGCGGCGAAATAACGAGAACGAATTAGTAAAAGAAACGACTTTTTAGGGTTTTTTCGACGATTTTAGGCATTAAATCAAATAGTTTCTGAAGAATTTAGAAAAAAAAATATTTGTAGATTAAACGAAAATAAACTGCTAGCAACTATAAATTTCACTATCGTTTTAAACCGTATTTCGTATTAACGGAAGTCAGACAAAACTTAAAAAATACGATTTCAACAATAAAATAAGTAAACTTTAGTCGAATTTTGGATGAAATCCTACTTCATGCACGTTAAACAGGGTTAACCCTCAGAAATTTCATTTTCAAATTCTCTGACTTTTCCAGGTTTTAAAAACATTTCCCTGACTAATGACAATTTTGAAAATTAAATAGAAAATTTTTTAAAATATGTACTCGAAAAAGTGGACAATTTGGCAAATTTGTACTTGGAAAACGTGGAAACTTTGTACGTTGAATTTCCCTGACTTTTTTAAATAAACCATTCTTTTAAATATTTGAAATTCGTTCTATACATGAAATGGAACGTTTTCAGCGTGTTTTTAAATATTTGAAATTTTTTCTAAGAAATGGAACTTTTTCGAATCGCGTTCTTTTCCGCGTTTACTTTTTTTTTTTTTTTAATAATTCGAGAAGTGCTGTATTCCCGAAATCAAAGTTTCCGAGTATAGTATACATTATCATTTATTTCGGAAGTTGTTTTCCTAGAACTCGCTACAGGTTGGTTTTTCTTAGGAGTTTATTAGCAACCAACCAACCAACTGCTTCTCTTTCCCACCCAAAAAAGCAAGTGCACGCATGCATGCAAGACGCGAACGAGTGAATTTCGGGTATAAGGAAAAAGAAAAAGTTTTTTGGTTTTTGATAGCAGGTTGCTTTTCTGGCGTCATTCCTCCAACTTCCTCTTTCGTTTTTCTCGTTGTTTTGTTAGTTTAGCTCTCGTCTGTCCCACTGACACCGTTCCTTCCTTCTCGTATATTTGGCGTTGGTATAGCGCCATATATACACCTTTCGCTTTTATCACTGCTGCTGTTGCTGGCTGTCGAAAACAAAAGAGGGGGGCGAAAAGGTAACAACAATGGACGAGAGGGGCAACCCAGCGGGTATTTTAAGCTTTTTTTTTTTTAGTCATCGTCTGCGAGGGGTGCATGCACCGATCCGGCCATTTTTATCTATACGGGAATGGACTATAAAAAGTATCTTCGATACTGCATTTTATTGTCCGTTGAATAACTCGAGGCGAATAGCTATACTGCATAGGTAGTACTGCGGAAATAATGTATTTTCGAAATTTCGTTTAAATTGTTTTAAAGTAGACGGGAAATTACGTCTATATACCCGATGTTGCGCGCGTTGATCCCTAAATGGCGCTTTTTGGAAATTCCGATTTTTTTTTCAATTTAAAATTAACCCTTTCAGTCACCATGTCCCAAAAATGGGACATTTGCTTAAAACATTGCAGCCCCTCAGAAAATGACGTTTGGTTGCACTGCAATGCTTCAGTGTATAGAGGAATAGCCCCTCTTTCAAATGCAGGCGTGCAGTGCATCCTACTAGCATTTTTTAGGAAATTATAGCATTTTGAAAACAT